>BSQZ01000020.1:5071244-5311244 GCA_033239005.1 Lamellibrachia satsuma | reverse complement strand
ACACACACACACACACACACACACACACACACACACACAAGCACGTACGCACACTAGCCCTTTGAGGTATTGGTTCATATATGTCTAAAAGTTTCAATTACTTTTGTCTCAGTTCAAACTTGATGCCACGACTTTCTATAATATGAAACCTAGCTACATTTATTGTATCATTCAGAACCACTGTCAGAAGAGGCTGGATGAGAAACTATTAAACACAGTTTCCTTGGCGAGGATGTGCTGAATAATACAGAGAATGCGTGTAGCACTTTTTTTTAGTCAAAAACGTGTTAGTCTCTTTGTGTGCAAATATACTTCAATTGTAATTGAACTGTACACATTGTCGTACGAATAAATATATATTTTACTATTACTACACTACCGTGCCTCTAGTTTGCAACAATGCCGATACAGAGTTAAGACGATTATGTGCTGGTTTAGTCAATTGTAGTATACTCGTTTAGAATAGGCCTACCTACAGCCTACCTAAATGAAACAAAATCCACTGCGTTTTGCCGAAACTCTTGAATCAAAAGTAGTTGCACCTCGTCTACTGTAAATTTGACATTTGAAGTTATACCTATGTGACGAATACAAGAAAATACATAGGACTACTTTATAACGATTTTTATATTTTCAGTAAATCCGTATTAAAACGGGACACGGCCCAAGGCCGCATTCCTCCCAAAAATCCGTATTGTACACGTACGATGTCGCATGTCTGAGTTTTCGGTTGATTACATTAGGCCCTAACTCGAGTAAAACCAGATTATTGGTGTCCCAAATTACACAATTTCAAGTGTTTTGTCTAAAAAACGTCAAATGGGTAGGACGGGGGATACTCCCCTACCACACACACCCCGAGGCGCTTCATATATTACCTTGGAACCCCCTTTTTCTAAACCCTGGATCCGCCCCTGTATGGTGATAGCGCTTTCACGGGAACGCTCATCAAATTCGCACCACAAGACAAAATGTCAGTCCGTGCGTGTGATAAGTTACATCTACATATGGCCAGACATCTGTGTCGTCAAATAAAAGCGCTATGCTTCGAACAAAGGACGCGTCATCGACTAAGAAGAACGCAGACTAAAGTTGCACTTTGTCAACTTATAGTGCGTGCGATAAAACTGCGACTAAAGCTGGGGTCCAGTTTGTGTAAACACGGTCAGTGGGTGACATTGACCTCAATCATAATTGAGGTAAATCTTATCATACTTGTTGCGTGGGGCCCACAGTATTGAATTTCACATAGACGCCCCGTGTCGCTGGCCACGGACTTACGAACACGAGTACACAACAACTAGGTAGGCGGTGGCGTGATATACTTGGGTATAGAGTGCTTTAAGTGCACACTCTGTCGCCACACATGCTCATTTAGCGGATCGGGTAATGCGCGTGTTGTGCTGAAGCCAACAATTAAATGTCAGATAGGACACACAATGATAGACATATATTGTGTATTATGCTTATAGTAGGTCTACCTGTATTTAGTAAGTGTTATTTATATGCTTTAGCATTTTATTTATGCTATTTCATAAAATAACGAACTAATAGGAACGCGTTATGTCCTATTGTCGTACTAATCAAGCTTATGTATCCCATCATGCATCATTTATGTAACGTGCTATCCTTGATAAGGTTAATGACGTCTCAGTGGCGCGATAAGAACGTGCCGCCAATTTGCACGACAATGTCGTCTGCTTTGGTCGTCTGACTGTTGGCGTTCCCAGCGAGTGCAGAAAACGTCGACTCCGTATCTGATGTCGTTTAATCTCTGGTTTATTTCCAGTTACTGATCGATTATTTCATTTCTGCATGAACTTTCGCGATGATTGAAAAGTTCGTCTTGGACAATAAATCCAATTTGGTTGAGGTTGAAGTAGTTGTTTTGATATCAGCTCCGGTTCCCGCACAATTTGCAGCCTCGCAAAGCATCCATTTTCGTCACAATAGACGTCGTATCCATTTCGGTTTGAAATAACGCGTTGATCAGCTCAATTTCAACATTCACCGCTTCTCTGATGGCTCATACAATAAGCCAAGCTGACATGTTAGTAGGCCTACGTCCAGCAAATTTAATATACATCTCTGGCGGACAGATCTTTCTATTGATCACAATTTTTTTTTAATATCAGGTGCAGCGTTATTTGTTCTTTGTTGTTGAATTTATTCCGACACGGTCGACAATTTCCAATTATAACACAATGCTGTATATGCCAAACATGGTCAGTTACGAAACAGTTGAAAATAAGTTAAGATCAACACAATTTGTTGCATAGTAAAAATATGTTAACAATCAAGCCTAAAAGATAAAATACAGTATGACGTCATCAGATGAAGAATAACAGTCAGATACGTCCATGATAACAAACAGTTGACGGACAGGTCACGTGATGAGAATGCAAGACAACAAGTGGACCAACAGAACAACTGAATGTCAACGCAGAAAGGGGAAAAGAGCAGGAGACAGAGCGAAGAGACGATGATGCGATGACACGAATAATGCAGGAGTACTTTGGACAAGAGAAGCCAACGACAGTGGAAAGTTCGAGCGGAGTGCTACACCCCGCAGTGGATGGACAAGGCCTATGTGATTGGTGAAATTGTTGACGCCAAAATGTTATATTTACTTGAGTTTCTTACACGATATTTAGTTATGCAGCCATTCGAATATTTCGTACAGTTTTACTCTTATACAACAGCATTACCTCACAACCAAATTAGCCTCTGACCAGAGTATTATTTACATGGGTTCGATCACCACTCTGTGAGTCCAGGTTGCTCATTTACCCCACGTGTGATATATTTTACTTTCCCTAGCATAGACTCCAGGTTGAAGGAAAGCATGCACCAAATACTTTGTTACGACTTCCGAGACGACTGTCTCGTGTTATCCGCCAGCCTGGGTTTTGTACCTATAGTACCTCCTGGTCACGAGACGACCGGTGCACCATTGAACCATTGCAAAAAGACACGGCATCGCGCCAGTATATGTACTACAGCCAGTATATGTACTACAGCCAGTATATGTACTACAGACAGTATATGTACTACAGACAGTATATGTACTACAGCCAATATATGTACTACAGACAGTATATGTACTACAGACAGTATATGTACTACAGCCAGTATATGTACTGCAGACAGTATATGTACTACATACAGTATATGTACTACAGCCAGTATATGTACTACAGCCAGTATATGTACTACAGCCAGTATGTGTTCTACAGACAGTATTGTGTCTTACATACAAGTTACTCCAAATATACCTTTTCTATGGATGTCACGTACGTACTGATGTCCTGTTGATTTTTACATATATAGATAATCACCTCTGTGAGTCGTCGACAAGTTACACACCTAATAGTTACTCCATGTGTGGGATACCCCCTGCCATAGACCCAATATAGAGGGGTAGGCCTACCCCCTGCCATAGACTCAATATAGAGGGGTAGGCCTATCCCCTGGCATAGACCCAATATAGAGGGGTAGGCCTACCCCCTGGCATAGACACAATATAGAGGGGTAGGCCTACCCCCTGGCATAGACCCAATATAGAAGGGTAGGCCTACCCCCTGGCATAGACCCAATTTAGAGGCGTAGGCCTACCCCCTGGCATAGACCCAATATAGAGGGGTAGGCCTACCCCTTGGCATAGACCAAATATAGAGGGGTAGGCCTACCCCCTGGCATAGACCCAATTTAGAGGCGTAGGCCTACTAGAAATAATATGTTGAACATTACAGTAGCCTACGATGGATACAATTTATCGCTTTGTGACGGGTTAGGCCCTACTTTTTGCGCATGTGCATTAAACTACGGGTGGTCACTGAGGTCTAATCTCGTTAGCTCTCCTACAGCGCAGCCAAGTCGACGCGGCGTGAGTTATTATTACGTCATCTAAGCACGTCACTGCGACCTCTGACGTCAAACGTTGCGAGCGCGCAATGTGCACCACGGTGTGCTGGAAATATGCGCAACCTACGTCGCGAAACAGCATGCACTAAATTAATCACATATGGCTGTGTACAAGGACAACAAAGTCGCTTTTTTTCTGAAAACTTCAAAGATTTGAAGCGCAGATTGCACAATCCAAGTATATATATATATATATATATATATATATATATATATATATATATATATATATATATATATATATATATATATATATATATATATATATATATATATATATATATATATATATATATATATATATATATATATATATATATATATATATATATATACATATATATATATATATATATATATATATATATACATTTATATATATATATATATATATATAATATATATATATATATATATATATATATATATATATATATATATATATATATATATATATATATATATATATATATATATATATATATATATATATATATATATATATATATATATATATATATATATATATATATATATATATATATATATATATATATATATATATATATATATATACATATATATATATATATATATATATATATATATATATATATATATATATATATATATATATATATATATATATATATATATATATATATATATATATATATATATATATATATATATCACTGGTGCCTGTGACACTCGTTAGATTATCTGGCTGGTAGCACTCTCGTGACACCAACAAACAATGCAAGACCGTGCGCGTGCTCGACCAGTGGTCTCGATCCATGTTATAGGCGTACTATCTAGCGGCTTGCCGGCCTGAACGTCTCTCGGGTCTACTGATAAGAACAGCGCCGGCATATTGCTTTTCGGGTCCCTGCAGGCAAAACCTGCGTCATCATTATGGATTATTTGCCAGTTTACATGAGCGGACGTGTTCGTGCCGCGGCGAGTTGGAGCACCAGCTTCGGTATACGGCTACATGTGAGCTGCCTCCCTTGTTACGCGTCCTTCATTCTAACCCCTCGTTAGCCCTGTCGTATTTAGGGAGGCTAATCCCACCAGTGCGGCGGCATGCCCAGCCTCGTGTGCATTTATGGATTAGTTCGTGGACGAAGTGGATCATTTGACCACTAGTGCAGTTTATCCGCCATCGTTCACCTACATAGATAGTCGAAGCCATCCAGAGAAAGGCGCATGCAACGAATATTTCGATACTCTGATGGAGCTGGCTGATATGGGTCATGGCGCGGTGCTCAGAACAAGATGCTCCAAGCTGAGATAAAGGTTTTGTTAAAATCGTTGCATTGAGTATGACACCAGTGCAGCACCAAATGACAAAACAAAACAAATTCTCCGTCACGCAAACGATGGGTTTGGTGACAAAGCATTTGTCTTCGTGACACCGGTGATAATCAATCCACGACGACGATTTTAACGATTTTTAGAAACAAATGTTTTCACCGTCACGTTGGTAGAATAAAAGTATTTGTCACCAACAAGAAGACGGAGTCGTCAAGACTCATGCTGTGACGCTGTGACGCTGGCAGTGATGGTTTCGGCGGATACAAAAGGGACGGCGCAGCGATGAAGACTCAGACAATGAGACATAGCGACAACTTGAAATAACCCAACGTCTTTGAACTGCGCAAGTTTTATGTAGATACCACAGGTTATACGTTGTTGCAGCCGGACAGTTTATTGTGTATTACAGTAATTGCATTTTTATTATTACAGTTATTGCATTGCTTTACGTTTTGTGTAATTATACATCTCACGAAGTGCTTAGAATAGATAGTGAGGTGTTAAGTAATTAGATGGAGTTATTTTAAACTGTTTGTTTTATAGTACCCACCAATTCTCTTCTCAAAACCGAGTTCATGTGTAAGAAATAGAGACAGACCAAAACCAGATTCAAGGACGCAGTGAAGAGAAATCTGAAGAGAAAAACCACAAGACCGTCTGACACAAGCCCGAGACACTGTCACCTGGATACAAATGACACTTACTAGATGAACCCAAGAGGAGTGTGTTCGTTGCTCCGTCACTGACTACACTATACATATATATAGTGCCCAGTAGGACTAGTTGGCATCGTTGATTCTTTGGCACATGTTAAACATTACACTAATATGATGTTAATTCAGACAGAAACACGTAAATGCCTCAGTTAATTTTATTTAGTGCAAAGTGCATTGAACGCTAACTGACAATTCTACTGTGTCTCCAGATAGGATATATCTTTACACGCGGTTGTCCACGAACACGCCCTGACGTGCATGCAAGAGCTCACGTATGCACACTCAAGTTATCATACATGCACGCTCGACGGAACCCCACCCTCGCACGCACGACGGCGGACTTACCTTGACTGCGTTAGTCAGATTTTGCAAACGGACGCTGGGCCGGACTGGTGGTCGGTCTTGTATCCCGGTGTCGACGGCTAGTCCGATGCACTGGAGGCGTCCGACAAACAGAGAAGAGCGGCGCGGACTGTGCACGGACAACAGGCGACGGAGGCTAAATGAGCCTGGAGATTGATCGATGCACGGCCGCACCTGCCTGCTTGCTGCCACCCAAGCCGGGCAGGAAGCCGGGTGGCGAGCCATGTGCGACGTGCGTATGATTGTGAGCGTGTGTGCGTGCGTGCGTGCGTGTGTGCGTGCGTGTGTCTACAACAAGCTTAAAACATAATTGTGGTACTCGCGATGTTTTTAAGTCTAATATCAGTGGCTTCGGAAATTGTTGAGTATGGATGGAAGGCTGGGGGGAGCAAAGTTGGTTTCTACGAGCATATTGCGGGGCCAGCATATACGTAACTTATACATAAAAAATATTGGGGGCCTTGTCAGCCAAGTCCGGTTCCGGCGCCTATGAATATATACTCTAGTATACACAGGGTTGTATATAGAAGGTAGCTAATTGCAAAATAAATTTACAATAATAAAATTTCAAGTAACAAATGTAAATGTCGTAATTGCTCCTGGCTTGAAATTTGACTAAAATGTAGTCACTCTTGTATGTCGTAGATTTAACAACATCTGTGCGCTTGGTTCTGACGTGCACGCCATCTAGCGTTGTTGAACAATACACAGCGGTGACCCATTCTTGTGAGTAAGTTCTGTTTTTGAAACATTAATCGCACATGATGGTAAATTCCAGTTGGAAATGTATTGGATAGAGAAGCCCCCCCCCACCCTATCTAGATATAAGGCTCGACAATAACAATTTCGAGATAACCCGGTGGAGATACGTGGCACCATTCCCATCTGGTTGCACTACACGTGGCACCATTCCCATCTGGTTGCACTACACGTGGCACCATTCCCATCTGGTTGCACTACACGTGGCACCATTCCCATCTGGTTGCACTACACGGTGGCAGCAGAAACAAAACATGCCGTATGATGTTCACGTTAAAATTTGAGCTTCAAAATTATTCTAAACATCCTTACCAAAATGAGACTGTGTACAATAGCTATGTGAAACCGATATATGCAAATGTGATTGTAGTAATGGTATATATGTATCAGTTGTAGGTGATATAAAAAATATTCAAATATATTTTTTACATTGCAACGCCCACGTTTGGGCGTTTTGCCACGTGGGTGGACCTTATATGGTACATGGTACATTTTTTCCCACAAACTATGTACGTTAAAATGTTACCACAAAGAATAATGAGCTAGAATATTCATAACACGATTCTATTCTCAGCATTCAATGTCCTAAAACCTGAGTGTTTTGCCCCGACTTACCCTATATTTATTTATCTTGCATAAATAAATCTAAGAAACAATTGTGATATTCCAGCAGTTAACCGAACCACCAACAAGTACTGGATGTGAAAAAGTAAACTGCAGCATTACTTGGGCGTCATTGTGAAAAACCGAGTTTCATGACAGAAATGGATACGAATCGAAAATCCATTCCGTGCGTCTCCGTGAGGCAATCTCACACTTCAGAATCAGTGCCCGCTACGCTAGCAGTCAAAATACGTCGAGCCGATTCTAGTCTCTTGGGCAACCCATCACACGAAGAGAACGCGACCGGATTGTGAAATGTTGGAGCAAATGTCACAACTGACACCATCCTCTTCATCACTGCGGCCGCGAGACCTCAAATCGACTTAGTTGGTTAAAACAATCTATTAAACACGAGGAAGGCTATCGCGATTGGTTGTTGTTCCATTAATCAAACATCCACGTTGTCTGCCACAAACGTTTGTCAACTTATTCGTGAGTTGTTGTATAATTATTCACTGCGGTACGCTGGAAATGGGTAGGCAAATAAAATAATGCGTATTTTAGCAATTGCCGCTTGCAGAGATCATCCATAGACGGCATCCAAGCGGGGACAGACCACAAGTAGTGTTTCGTTTGGCTCGTTCAAAGGTTTGTCCTGCGATTTTCTTTACAGTATGCCGGTCGTAAAGGTGAATAAATAAAAAAGGCTTTGACATGTAAAATATTCTGAGTAATATTGTGGACGTATATCAGATTCATTGTTTGTGATTTAGCGAATATTATTTGTTATCATAACAAATAAAGTCAAATATGATACATAAGCATCACAACTCCGGCATATTACAGCATGACAGTGTGAACATTTTGGTAAACTGATTAAAAAAATACAATCTTAATTAATTAATTAATTAATAACGTTGTGATGCCTAAATTATTTAGAATTTGCTTAGTCATAATTATCTTGTTTCTCGTTTTTCTTAATTCTATATGGCGGGCGGGCGGGCGGGCGGGCGGGCGGGCGGGCGGGCGGGCGGGCGGCGGGCGGGCGGGCGGCGGCGGGCGGGCGGGCGGGCGGGCGGGCGGGCGGGCGGGGGCGGCGGGCGGGCGGGCGGGCGGGCGGGCGGGCGGCGGGCGGGCGGGCGGGCGGGCGGGCGGGCGGGCGGGCGGCGGGCGGGCGGGCGGGCGGGCGGGGCGGGGCGGGCGGGCGGGCGGGCGGGCGGGCGGGCGGCGGGGCGGGCGGGCGGGGGGCGGGGCGGGCGGGCGGGCGGGCGGGCGGGCGGGCGGGCGGGCGGGCGGGCGGGCGGGCGGGCGGGCGGGGGCGGGCGGGCGGGCGGGCGGGCGGGCGGGCGGGCGGGCGGGCGGCGGCGGGGGCGGGGGGCGGGCGGGCGGGCGGGCGGCGGGCGGGCGGGCGGGCGGGCCGAAGCCGTCCCTGCGGCTACGAATTACAAAGAAATTTTTAGCTGCTACGAAGTGTTCCCGGCGTGATCTAATATATGATCTAATATCATAGGCGCCATTCATCCATTCCGCAGGTTGTTTGAAGACGTCAACCATTGCAATTTGATTTTACTTCTACCCCAATCAAGTGTGGTCGCATGTCCACCAGCTCAGTGGTTCTGGTGGTTCTAACTCATCGTTGTCATACATGGTTGGTTGACTAACCGTCAACAGAGCAATTTGTTTATCAGGTCGGGTGTACGGGAGAGTATTTTATTTTATTTTTATTTATATGAATATATAAAAAGACCCTTCACATACCCCCCCTTCTGATATTTGCTCCCCCACATCATTCCTAAACACGCCACTGTCCATGGCGCAATGAATAATTCCAGGAAAAGTACAAACACTCTACATTTGGCAAGGTTTCAATAGACTGCTATCTAAAGTAACACGCACCAGACGGCAAGCAGACAATTAATACATTTTGTTTTACCGATATTGATACGAATTGTTCATTCTAACTCACACGCAAGCGGGCTTGCGCGTGCACGTGCGAACGCACGCAACACGCCCGTCCAGGGACACTCCGGTTCGCGCAATTAGCAACCTTCCATTAAATTGGTTGTAGCATAATAAATCACCATGGCAACGTGCGAGGGATGGTCGACTCTTGTCGATTTCTGTTAATCCCGCAGTAATTACATAGTAGGTGTGCGAACATTCATCTGTAGTCGTTGCTTCGCTTCGCCGAGTGCAGTTAAAACAAGCGTACGCCCGAGGGACGTGCTATCCACGCCATTATGTTTTCTCTCACAAAAAGTCGTCGTTGTTTTGTCATTAGCTATGGTTAACAAACTACTTTTGTTGCATAATACAGAATTACCGTCCAATGGTCCTTTTTAAGCTACGCGTTGGTTCTGTGGACCAGAAGCGTGCGAACGCAAGCACGCACACAGACACACTTGTACATAGGCATGCATTCCGACACAGTTTCAAAAGTGAAAAAATCGAAAGCATACGACATTTGATGTAGTTAAGGAGTACTGCGGTAAGATAGCATTTGTGAGGTGCGTCAATATAATTTAATAACGAAGATCAAAGAGTAGGCCTATCGATTTTGATATAGGCCCATGCCCGAGATTCGGGGGGTTTGAGACGACGGACCACGAGGACCATGAGACAACGAGTTCACCCGGCCGTCATTACAATTTCGTCTGCTGAGCACGTAGCTTGTTTATCGATCGGCGGCTCTCACTCTGGGGACGCGGTCGAAGACGGAGCCAACATGCCGTTATCTCAACGACGAACATGTCATCTGCATTAATCGATTGCCGTACGAAAAATTAATAATGAGACAAACAGAGTCGTGTCTGGTCAATGCGGTAAAAGGACATTCGTAAGAGGAACTTGCTAATGGTTAATTTAATAACTTGGTTCGCAACCGTAATGTCCACGGCTAACCTTTGAGGTGACTCTTACCGTAACACTATCCTAGCAGGTTAAAGTGAACATCAATTGTCTAGAACGTCTGATCAATGTGCAACTTTGCGTATCACCGAGTGTTCACTTTGATTACATTCGCCGCTGTCTCGATCAACTACATTTGACCCGTGTTATTGCTGATCGTTTTCTCTCTGTCTCTGTCTCCGTCCGTCCGTCCGTCCGTCCGTCCGTCCGTCCGTCCGTCCGTCCGTCTCTCCGTCCCGTATGTCTGTATGTCTGTCTGTCTCTCTCCCTATTTCTCCCCTACCTCCCACCCTCCCTCCCTCCTCCCTCCCTCCCTCCCTCCTCCCTCCCCTCCCTCCCTCCCTCCCTCCCCCCCTCCCCTCCCTCCCACCCCCTCCCTCCCTCCCTCCCTCCCTCTCCCTCCTCCCTCCCCTCCCTCCCTCCCTCCCTCCTCCTCCTCCCTCCTCCTCCTCACTCACTCACTCCGCCCTAGGTTGGCAGTAAGACCACGCAAACTAGCGGAAATATGGGTCGGAGAAACCACCTACTGTTTCGAGGCAAATGTCACGTTATCACCGAATTGTTCTTTTAATGATGATGTATCGCTTCTGTGTTATCGTTACTATATGGACGTGTTATGTATAACAATAACATGGCTGCTTTGATTATGTCGTCTGTAGAGAGATACATGTCAACCTTTATTTGATCAAATAAACTGCGTTTCGTTGATGTGCACGACGCACCTCTGAATTTGAAATAATATTCTCAACGCTCTTTAAACTGTAAGGGACATGAACTAATATGTTAATTAAGGACAGACTTGCCATGCTTATGACTTTGGTAGTGCAATGGCAATGACAACTTCAGGACACAACAATCACGTACAACTGCCGGTTTCACAAACCGCTCGTACCGTACAAAGGAACTCATGTGGATGTTTTACGTTGATCGCGTAACTCGGAACAATCGTAGAAAATACGCATAGCGTTGTTAACAACTGTACGTCACTACGAACTCCTATTGTTCTGAGTTATGTAAACTACGTGGAACGTCCATGGAAAGGTTCGTTCGCAGCATCCCCACCTCCGCGGATTTTTTTTAATGCACAAACCATCTCCATGGGCACGCTTACGAAATATCCGCCCCATACATGCGAAACTGACGGAACAGACATACATACACATACAGACAGTCATATATACATGCATACGCACGCGCGCACGCAAACACACACACACACACACACACACACAGTCACAAACCAATGCATAAATAATGCTTAATTTCAAGCCACTGTTCTCGATAGAGTTTTCGCTGGTCTGATTTCCTGCTTTAGTTACTTCACATTTTTCTTGATAATCAAACTCCGAGGCATTCACACTATGGGCCTATCTGCCACACTCGTTTATTCCACCTGCTCTTGTTCTGGACTTATGCTGCAGACCAAGCACACATCCCAATAATTCTTCAACTGATGATGCCTAGTGACTTGTTTTGCCCTACTTTGGCAGCAGCATAGTTCTGCGTTTCAAAATGAATGTGTACCAAACAAATCGGTTCTTTCTGTTTATTTCATATTTTGGCGCTCACACGAACGCCCACGAGCTGCCGTCCGTGTATTAACATACATTGGCGTCCTGGTGCATTGTTCATCACAGTCCGAGTTTCGTAAACGTGATATGTCTAACGTATTCACTTCTTCTAAGAAAGATCGTCTCCGATGCCCAAGAGAAGATTGTCTGGCGCCGCCTTCCAGACGTGACAAAGAACTGTGAAGCGCGAGGCCGTATCACTGGGGAACTCATCGTCGGCGGTCGATGAGACGACCTGACAAATCCAACACATCTTTGACAGAGTCGGACAGGTGCTTAGAGGGGCGGTTTCAAAAGTCCTCCTTTGCGTCGGAAATATTGGAGAATTGCACACACGCAGTGAGTGCACTTTTTTGCAATAAAGAAACATTTTAGACGACTGTTTGCAGAGAACTGATCGAGAAACTTAAAATTTATATTCTTATATAGCGCGGCATCCAGTCCGTAGGACCGCTCAAATCGCTTTACACTTCGCCCCCTGACAGACCTGTTCATTTCAACACCAACTCGACTTGTCTGGGAAGCATTAAGCAATGCTGCAGTTACTGCGCGAAGACCGTTCACACATCCACCACTGTCTATAACCAGGTACTCATTTATACAGCTTGGATAACTGGGGCAATGTGGCGTGAACGAAATGGGCCAAGTCTCCAAACGGCAACAACAGCAAACCGGGATTTCTCGGTTGAGAGTCCAACGTTCTAACCACAGCGCCCCACTTGATGTTTTTGCCCAGTATTAGTTATGAAGGATGCATAAATCATGTTGACTAACAATATTCTATATCAGTGGACCGATTTGAAGTGGAAGACATCGATTGCAACAATTTCTTCAAAACCTAGGAAGTTAGTAAATCTACAAGCACGAACCAAGTATCAATAAACTAGAAGTGTAGCAATTATATTCATTTGCCTACCTACTACAAATAATGTTCATAGTAATGATCACAAATTGTATTAAAAACAGATTACCAAAATACAGTATTTTAAGCCAGAAACTAATCTCGCTGATCCTACTTTCGCTTGCCTTCGTGAACTCGCCGAGAACAGCGTCTGGCGCCAGATTCGTCGCTTGACCGTTACCGCCAGGTGGCATCACTGATTTGATTGATTGATTCATGTTAGTGCTATATTTCAGTATGCAGTGCATTGCATACGGTTATAAAATAATACTAATAACTAATACTAATAACTGATGAGAATAACGAAAGTCCCCGGATGTATAAAAAAAATTTAGGTATGTATCCACGGAACCTACTCTCTGATTACAAGCTCTGGTGTGCAATAAACGGTGGCGCCACATCCCGGAGCTTGGATAAACGAGGCAAGCCAAAAACCAGCCAATTTCCGGAGTCCCACCTGACGATTTTCAGTTACTCAAACACAGTTACTCCACCAAGCGGTTCTCGCGGAGACAGTCCGGGCTTAACAAGATTGCCATCCCAAACAACAAGTTCCAGATGGCGGAGTGGACAAGGAAGCCATTGGCTTATCGAGAGTCCAACAATTTTATCATCTATATGTAGCCCGCGCTTATCATATATCTGTCAATTCTATTTTTAAACATATTCACACTACTAGCATTAACACAATCATTTGGCAGTTTGTTCCATTCATTTATCACCTTCTGTGAGAAAGAGTACTTTCTCATGTCCAACCTACACTGCTCCTTTACTAATGCTGCTTTGTGTCCTCTGGTTCTGCTGCCTTCTTTAAGCTTGAAGAACATATTCCTATCAACATCCTCATAACCGTTCACTATTTTAAACACTTCTATTTGGTCTCCTCTTAGTCTCCTGGTCTATAGAGTTGTAAACCCACATTGTAATAAGCGATATTCGTAACTAAGGTCTCTCAAATCTGGAATAATTTTAGTTGCTCTTCATTGTATTCTTTCTAATAATAATAATAATAATAATACTATTTTTTCTATAGCGCTAATTCCCGCATGGCGGATCGATGCGCTGTACAAGAAATATAATAAATGTATATTAATAAATATAAATAGATAAACTGTACCTTATTAAAAATATCTATATATGAACACTGGTTTTAAGACGTACAATACTAAAAGAGGAATGTAAATTATATAAATAAAATTAAACTTTGGTTTTAAGACTTACAATGCTAAACCTTTGTATGTAAATTATATAAATTAATTTTAAACAAATTAAACACTGGTTTAAAGACGTACATTAATATGGAAATTATGTAAACTAATATAAAAATAAATAAATAAATACTGTACCAAAAATGTGTATGTAAATTATATAAACTAAACTAAACTAATACTGTACTAAAAATTTTTTATGTAAATTAATATAAACATCTAAGCACTAATTAAAATGTATATAACATTAAAAAGAAATTATAAAGCAATGTCCATCATTTCAAAACAATTTAAATTAATTAAAATGTCCAATAAAAAGATATGTCTTTAAACACTTTCTAAACACAGAAAGTGTCCCCGATGCACGAATGTTCACAGGTAATTCATTCCATAGTCGTGGTGCTGCTGCGCCAAATGCCGAATCGCCAATACACTTCTTTGTTATGCCTTGGTGCAGTGTTGGCGCATAGTTCTGGCGTAGGCGTCCGTCACGTTTTCGTGGTTGAACAAGTTCTGCAAGATAAGATGGCGCCAAACCATTGATGCATTTATAAGTCATTACCAACATCTTGAAGGCGATTCGGCTCTCAACCGGCAGCCTCCTTCAACACTGGTATGATGTGGTTGTGTTTACTGGTGCGTGTTATTAGCCTGGCTGCATTGTTCTGGACACGCTGCAACCGGGCTGTCTGTGATAACGGTATGTTATGCAAGAGGGAGTTACAGTAGTCCAGGCGAGAGGTGACGAGTGCATTGACAGCACTTTTCGCGGCTTCAGTTGTTAAATAGTGCCGTATTGATGACAGTCTGTACAGATGGTAGTTACATGCGGCACACACAGCAGTCACATGATCTGTCATCGTCAGATGTTGATCCATGTGAACTCCCAGATTCCTTATGCGATCTGATGGTGAAACCGTATCGTCTCCGATTCTCAAGGAGCAGCCTCCGTACATCCTGAGATGATGTTTTGATGTAAAGATCATCATCTTTGTTTTTTCGTCGTTTAGTTTCAGCATGCGCAGCGCCATCCATCGTCTAGCTTCCCCAATACAGTTTTCGAGTCGCCTCGCAGTTTTCACTTGGTCGCCTGATGTAGCGGGATTGTACAACGCATATAGTTGAATGTCGTCGGCATACTTATGGTATTTTATGCCATGTCTTTTGAATATCCGCTGCAATGGGGTGGTGTATAGAGTGAACATAACTGGCCCAAGGACCGAGCCCTGTGGCACACCACTCTGTAGCGGAATAGTCGCGGATGTTTTTGAGTCTATCTTGACACAGTGGGTGCGTCTTCGAAGTACGTCCGGAACCATGATAACGCTATTCCACACACACCGTATTCGTTGTGCAATAGTGTCAGCAAATGTTCATGGTCAATCGTGTCAAATGCACTTGATAAGTCCAGCATGACAAACAGCATTGCACGATTCTTGTCGAGTACACTAGCAATGTCATGCTGAACACGCAGTAAAGCTGTTTCTGTACTGTGAAGCATCTTAAATGCCGATTGGTATTCTTCATGCAGCCCATTCAAGGTGAGATGGTCAAGCAAACGACGAACTGCCACTTTCTCCAAGACTTTGCCGACGAATGCTATATTTGACACTGGTCTGTAGTTCTTTAACATGTCTTTGTCGAGAGTGTCGGATTTCAGAAGTGGTTTTACTATTGCTGCTCTCAACGTGATCGGAAAGAGTCCTTGCTTAAAGCTGTTATTCACTATTGCCACCAGATAAGGAATGTGCACACCAACTGTTTTCTTCAACAGATCAGTGGGGCAAGAGTCCAGGCTGCATGTCTTTGATGGGCATAGGCTGATGATGTTCTTCATTTCCTCTTCACTAGTAGGTAGCAGTCGATTGAATTCGTTCGACAAACGTTGGCTTTGGCTGCCAGAGTCGATAGCACAACAAGAATACTCTTCATCATTGGTAAGCTTTGTGTGTATCTGCATTCTAATTCCTTGTGTTTTCTCTGCAAAGTAGGTTGCGAAGTCATTGCACAGTGTTTCAGTGTTACTGGATTGTGGAAGAATTATTCCCGGTGGATTTAGCAGAGTGTTAACCACACGAAAGCATGTTCGCTGGTCAAGTGAGGATGTCTTGCCGTGAAACAACTATTTCGTTTACGTACTTTGTGAATTCGTCAAGGAACGACTGTACGGAGGTGGTAGGTGGTCGGTAAATAATGACAACACGCACAGGTCTCGACGTTTGTGTTGATTTAACGTCTAAATGTTCAAATGTGTCATATCGTTTGGTTGTAGTCTTGCGGAATTTATATGCCGACTTATATAACAATCCGACACCGCCTCCGCGCTTCGACGAACGGCACTCGCCAATGAAGCTGTAACCTGGCGGGGTTAACTCGTTGAGAACGGCACTCTTGCTTGGCTTGCACCATGTTTCGGTCAGAAACATTAAATCGGCTTTTTGATCAATCATGTGTTCTTTAACTGTTACTGGTTTATTACAGACAGATCGGGTGTTGAGGAGCACACACGTCACAGCACTGGTAAGAGATCGATCAGAGCAGCTTCGCGCAGTGGTAGACCCATTATGCGATTCCATCGAAGTCAGTATAATCAAGTTAGCATTGTTTACACCAGTTTGTTTAATAACAGAGTTCCTCGTCGTTGTCACAATAGATGGAATTGGTTCGGGCGCTCGCAGACGACACTGACCGCCAGTGGTCCCTCTGTGTGTTGGTGTTGCGTAACAAATGCATGAGCATGAGCGATTTCGTGGAACGCTGACACAGTTGGCGTAGTCGGTGTCTTGTGTACACGATCACCATGGCGACGATTCTAGTTCATTGACGATAGGGCGGCAAATATAAAACTTGTGTCACATAAAATACTAAAATCCAGGCAACCAGACACCTCCAAGTTGTAACATCATAATCCACATACCTTTACTGTCACACACAATGTAAAATTAAAGTAGCGAACAGCGTATAAACGTACGGTAATATCAATAATAGGGTCAGACAATTACCCCGTGTGTCAGCCCAAGCGCGCACGAATACATATATTTCTAGCTTGTCTATGTCCTTTTTACGATACGACCTACATGCTTCTATACAATATTCCAAATGTGGTCTAACTATTGCTTTGTGCAGAGGTACAATTAGCTGTTTCTCCTTATATGTGATAGTTCTCCTAATTAGCCCTAGAATTTTAATTCCTTTCGAAGCAGCAATCCCACATTGCTCTGAAACTTTCATGTCAGCACTAAATGTTACACCTAAGTCCTTTTCTTGTGTGGTTCTACCTAGTACAGCATACCCCATTTTATATTCTTTGTCCATGTTTCCATGTCCTATGTGTATGCATTTAAACTTCCCAAAATTGAATAACATTTGCCATTTATCTGACCATTTAACTAGTTTATCTAGATCATCCTGTAAACTTTGTTTATCTGTATCATTAGTAACCTTTCTGAATACTTTTGTGTCATCTGCAAATTTGAGTACTTTGCTAGATATGTCATCTTCCAAATCAAATACTGATCCCAGTGGTACCCCACTCAGGACAGATTTCTCATTTGAAATCTCACCATCTACTATTACTCTCTGTCTTCTGTGTGTAAGCCATTTTTCTATCCAGGTGATTACATCATTGCCTATACCATGGGCTTTTAGGTTAAGTAACAATCTTTGATGTGGCACTTTATCGACAGTTTTTTGAAAATCTAAATAGACAACATCCACTGGTGACTTTGTAATTTCTTCCAAAAAACATAAGAGATTGGTTAGACATGACTTTGTTTTTAGGAACCCATGTTGAGATGTATTTATTAATTAATGTTTTACAAGGAACTATTCCTTCTTCTAGTGACAAGTTAAACACTTTTGCTAGTGGTGTACTAATTTCCTCAACAATTTCCTTAACCAGTTTTGGTGGTATCCCATCAACTCCAGGTGATTTATTATCTTTCATCTTCTTAATTTTCTTTGCTATCATTTCAGGAGTTACAAATAACTGCACCAACTGTTCTGATTTATTTCCCTCAAATTTAGTAAATGTAACTAACTGGTAGTGAGCTGATATCTTCTGTGGTAAAAACTGAGCGAGCTGAAATACTCATTCAGGACCTCTGTCATCTTACACCCGTCTGAAATTATGTTTTCACTGTTGTTTTCCAATGATCCGACCTTATCTCGAACTTTCTGTTTACTCCTTACATAAGCATAGAAACTCTTGGTGTATTTTTTTATATTATCTGCCAATTTGTTTTCAAAGGTTCTTTTAGATTTTCTAATTTCAGTTGTAGCTAGGTGAAGTGCCTCTTTGTAGTTTGTGCAGTCTTCTACATTTCCAGTGTGTTTATATACCCTCCACAGCATCTGTTTGTGAAATTGTTTTCTAATAGCCTCTTTTGACAGGTGTTTCTTAATGGAAAAAAATTTCGCAATAATGCCCTCAATCTCATATTTTAAACAAGTCCAGCACTCTGTTGCTGTCTTCAGCAAGTTATTCCAATCTATATTTGCTAGATATGTTCTCATCTCTTTATATTTGCCTTTGTTGAAGTTCCTCCTCCATTGTTTTTTATATGTATTCCCTGTCTTTACTTTTATATTTGGATTTGATTATGGTCACTTGAACCCAAAGGTCTGTCTACTTTAACATTGTCAACTAATTTATTTTGAGAAGACAAAATAAAATCTAACACATTCCCACCTCTGGTTGGTTCCAAGACATGTTGAGTAAGGAAACAATCCTGTGTTAAAAGTAGAAACTGATGGTCGTCACTGTCACGGCTGCATATAGTGACGCCATCTCGCGACTACAGATACACCTTAGTCGGTTACCCTAGTCTATAGGAGTACCTCGGGCTCTGGGGTACGGAGACGCAGACCATGTATTGAGTTATTGAAATACACCTCATGAATATCAATCCCAATAATACCGTGTTGTAATGCTAATGATAAGTACATACTACGAGTACTATTACATGGTGGCAGCGGCGTACGAACTACACGCCACACGTCAAGTTTGAGTCACAGACAGGTTGAAAATCGTAAGTTGACGGCAACGCCAGCCGACCTGTACTGTATTGTCGCCCATACGAATTGACACTGAAAATGACAGATCTGTCAGGCATCAATCCGCCTAGGATGAACTGGTCATCGGCCGATCTGCCGAGTACGTTCCGTACGTTCAGACAGTACTGCGAACTGATATTCAAGGGGCCGCTAAGTGCCAAAACCGAGGAAGAGCACGTCACATACGTCCTGCTCTGGATAGGGCAGGACGGCCTAAGCATATACAACACATGGGAAATGACGACAGCCGAACGAAAGCTCCTCGCCCCACTGTGGGACCGGTTCGATAAGCAAGTGGAGCCAAAAAGCAATTTCAGGCTGAATCGGTTCCACTTACAAAAGTTCCGGCAAACGTCATGCGAGTCCGCAGACGATTATATGATCAGGTGCCGGCTCCAAGCCAAGAAATGTAAATTCCTAGACTCGCGTGAAGTCGGCGAAAGACTGCTGGAACAATTGATCGTGGGAGTCCGGCACAAAAAAGTGCAAGAACAGCTGCTAGCCAAACCTGATTCCTACACACTGGACGCAGCTATGGATCTAGCGAGGACCCACGAAGCGATGATCTCCGACATCGAGCAGTTGCACAATGACAAAATGACCGTCGATCATGTATCCCGCCAAAACAACGACAGGCGGTCGACACATCCGTGCGCTTATTGTGGTGGGAGCCATCCACCCAAGCCCAAGAACCGTTGTCCCGCATATGGGTCACAGTGTGACGCGTGTGGGAAGCCCAACCACTGGAAGAAGGTCTGCAGAGCCACAGGTCAGCAGGAACCTGCCCGCTTTCGCCGCAGCAGCAGACCGCGCTTGCTACAGCAGAGGCCACGGTCGCAGTCACGGCATCGTGGACCGACTGCAGAGCGACGACCCACATATCGTCAACGCGACAGCTCGCACACTCGCGTGTACGCGGTTGAACAGTCGCCATCACTCGCAGAGTCATTTGATGCGCTCACCTTCGATATCGTGAATGTTGCGGACACGAGAGACGAAGTGTTCGCCTCCCTGAGTATCACCCTGCCAGACAAGCCTAACGTGCCTGCTACATTGAAGGTCAAGGTCGACACCGGCGCACAGGGGAATATTCTGCCGCTGCGCATCTTTCGCCGTATGTGCCCAGCGAAACTGGACTCGGAGGGGTTCCCTATTCCGGGTAGTCTGTTGCCCAGCGAAGTCCAGCTGACAGCCTACAACGGCACGAGCATACGGCAGTATGGCAAGATGACGGTGCCATGCAGCTACAACAGTGAGCGCATTGACACCGAGTTCTACGTGTCGGACTCGGCGGGACCGGCAATTCTGGGGCTGCCGTCATGCCGACGTCTCCACCTCATAGAGATGAACTGTGAGATCAAGAGTGTGCCGAACAAACGCGTAGACTCGACAAGTGATCTGGTCGCCGCCTACCCGGATCGATTCGAGGGAATCGGCAATTTCAGCGGCGAATTCCACATCACTGTGGACAACTCGGTGACGCCAGTCATTCACGCCCCTCGACGCTGTTCAATCCATCTGAAGGATGAGGTCAAAGACGAACTCGACAACACGGAACGGCTCGGTGTCATCTCCATGGTGACCGAACCGACTGATTGGGTTTCAAGCCTGGTCTACAGCCGTAAATCCAACAACAAACTGAGGATATGTCTTGATCCAAAATATTTGAACACTGCCATTAAGCGCCCGCATTATAAGACTCCAACACTTGACGAGCTGACACACCAGCTCGCTAGAGCAACCGTCTTCTCCAAACTCGACGCGCGACACGGGTACTGGAGTGTGTCCTTGGACGAACCATCCAGCTTCCTGACGACATTCAACAGTCCGTTTGGTCGCTACAGGTTCCAACGTCTACCATTTGGTTTGAACCTGAGCCAAGACGTGTTCCAAGAGCGAATGGACCACATTCTGGAGAAATGTGGAGGTACAATCGGGATAGCGGATGACGTCGCAGTATTCGGCAAGAACGAGGCCGACCACGATGCGAACCTGCACAACTTAATGAAGACAGCGCGTCAGCATGGCCTAGTCTTCAATGCCGACAAATGCCACATCAAGCAGCCAAGAATGCAGTTCTTCGGGCTTATCTTCGACACTGATGGAGTGCACCCCGACCCAGGGAAGATCACGGCCATCAAGCAACTACAGGCGCCACAACACGCCACTCAACTCAAGGAGTTCCTGGGCATCGCAACTTACATGTCTCCCTTCACGCCAAATCTCTCACAGCACACCGCCATACTCAGAGACCTGCTGAAGAAGGACAGTGAGTTTGTGTGGACACCAGCGCACGAGAGCGCATTCCAGCGAACCAAAGACGCAATATGCAGAGAAGCTACGTTGAGCTACTTCGACCCGGCAGTCGAGACGGTCGTGCAAGTCGACGCGTCGAGCCGCGGTCTGGGCGCCGTCCTACTGCAGAAGAACAAGCCTATCGCCTTCACATCGAAGTCACTCAGTGACTGTGAACGACGATACGTAAACATCGAGCGCGAGATGCTCGCAGTCGTCTTTGGATGTGAGCGCTTTCACACGTTCGTATACGGCAAGCGATTTACTGTAGAGTCCGATCGCAAGCCTCTGGAGATGATCCACATGAAGAATCTGGCAGCCGCCCTCCAACGTCTACAGCGGATGCTCCTACGCATTCAACCGTACGACATCGTCATCAAATACCGACCTGGTAAAGACGTCGCGGTCGCTGACCTACTCTCACGACAGCCGAGCAGCAACAAGGAAAGTCTCAAGTTTGACATGCAGATCAACCACGTGCAGTTCTCCCCACACCGGCTGCAGCAGCTGCTAGACGAGACAGACAACGACGACGAGATGCTCTCTCTGAAGTCCATCATCATGAGTGGCTGGCCAGAGACAAGGCGACAACTCGCTACTCAGCTCCGCCCCTACTGGCCATTCCGCGATGAGCTGACGGTCGACGATGGCATCATCATGAAGAGCGACCGCATCGTTATCCCACTCAGAGCCCGATCAGAGATCCTCGCGAAACTCCACCTGGCGCACCAGGGAGTGGAGAAAACTCGCCTGCGTGCCAGGTCATGTGTATACTGGATAAACATCAACTGTGACATCGAGAATATGATCCAGCGATGCGACATCTGCCAACGCGAGTTGTGCGCACAGCCTTCGGAGCCGCTGATGCAGCACGAAGTGCCATCACGGCCGTGGCAGGTCGTTGGCACCGACTTGTTTTCGATTGGCCGAAATAATTACCTCATCATCGGTGATTATTACTCAAAGTTCCCTTTCGTCGAACTCATCGAGGGACGAGCGACGAGTGACATGATCGTCAAGTTGACAAAGCGTATCTTCAGCGAGCAAGGCGTCCCTGACAGAGTTGTCAGCGACAACGGAGGTCACTTCGACAGTCAGGCGTATAAACTCTTCGCTAAGGCTTGGGGATTTGAACACGTCACCTCCAGCCCGCACTACCCGAGATCAAATGGATTCGTGGAGCGGCAGATACAGACGATAAAGCGCACACTGAAGAAGGCAGCATCGGCCCGAGTCGACACGGACATGGCCATGCTGCTTCTGCGGTCGACACCGATCGAGCACCACCTCCCTTCACCAGCCGAGATGCTGAACGCGCGAAAGATGAGGGCCAACCTGCCGGTGAAAATCCTGAACGCCCACCCGGAGAAGGGCGCGATATCCGAACGCCTGTTCGAGCGACAGCGTCAACAAAAAGTGTATCACGACCAGGGAGCGATCGCGCAACTCACCCCGCTGGTCCGTGGACAACCCGTTCGCATCCAGCACCACGTCACAGGGAAGTGGAACCCGGCAACCATCGAGACCGTGCGTCCGGAACCAAGGTCGTATGACGTCCGCACAGCAAGTGGTGGAGTTCTCCGCCGCAATCGTGTACAGATCCGCAGGTCACACGAGACCCGACCTATTGACGCCGACCCCGTATCACACCCTGACGACATGCCTAGCATGGCCGCCGCTGAGCCAGTGGAGCGTCCCGACGAGGCACACGACTCCGGCAAGCGAGTCCGCTTCAGCACTCCTGAAGCAGGCTACCAGACCCGCTCTGGACGGCTCAGCAAGCCTCCAGCCAAGTTCAATTTGTAACTCTATCTTGATCTTGTCCGTTGATAGTATGTTACGGTTGCAAGGCTGCTTATATAACTATATTAGTGTAGTAAGCCACACTTAGTTGTTCTTGTTCTGATGTTCTTGTTTTATAAGAAGAGGGATGTCACGGCTGCATATAGTGACGCCATCTGGCGACTACAGATACACCTTAGTCGGTTACCCTAGTCTATAGGAGTACCTCGGGCTCTGGGGTACGGAGACGCAGACCATGTATTGAGTTATTGAAATACACCTCATGAATATCAATCCCAATAATACCGTGTTGTAATGCTAATGATAAGTACATACTACGAGTACTATTACAGTCACCTCCAGCACTCTCTAATGATTCCCATTGTATATGGCCATGGTTAAAATCACCCATTATAACACATTCCCCCTTGCTCACCTCCCTTATCACCTTTTGTAATTTTACACCTTTCTCTTGTCCTATGTTAGGACTATGATAAACTACTCCTATTGTTAATGTTGAGTTCCTGGTAACTATCTTATACCAAATTGCTTCCTCACAATCTGCTTCACTCTTCAGTGTTATTTCATATGCTTGGATAGATTCTTTAATATATAAAATTACTCCACCTCCCCTTCTTTCTCGTCTATCCTTCCTAAAGATTACATAGCCTGTCAGTGCTAACTCAGCATCTACTATATCTTCATTTGCCCATGATTCTGTGATGCCTGTTACACGAGGATCAATATCTGCTACCATAATGTCTAACTCACTTGTTTTATTTACTATGCTCCTGGCATTTAAGCATACACGTTTAAGTTCATTGTCTGAAATTATTGGTGAACACTTCTTTGGATGTGTATTTGTAGTACATGTAGTAGTCCTTTTATTTTTCTCTGTCAGTTCCCCCTATGCATTTAGTTTAAATAATTTATGGTACCTGTGCTCACGTCGACAACTCTGACAAACTCACACCCAAGAACTGCAGCACCCTTCCCTGTCAGATGAAGTCCATCTCTCATGAAAAAGTCATCTCTTTCCACAAAGTTTAACCACATGTCTGCGAAGCATACTCCCTCAACCATACATACCTTCTGTACTTATGTGGTGATAGCCATCCTCCTACAGTTCCTATATTCCTCATCCCTGCCTCCCATTATTGGTAATATCCCCGACAATACAATCTGTCCAACTCGTGCCTCTTTAAGTGTCTTGATCAACCTCCTGTACTTACCAACGATGGCCGACGTTCCCTCCTTCTCGGCATTGTTCGTTCCCACATGCACGAGAACAGCACCTCCCGCGCCACCACCCATGACGTGTTCTGCCTTCTCTGCTATATCCTCTATTTTGCCCCTGGTAGGCATAGTGTTATGTCATCTCCTCTGTTTACAATTTTATCCACTTTCCTAATGATGGAATCCCCCATAAATACCCGGGCTTTCCTCGCCTTCCCCTGTGATACTACATCAGCAAAGCTCCTCTCCTGTCGCACACTATGCCCCCTTTTTCTTCTATCATCAACCTTTACACCTGACAATCCCTATCCACTCACCCGCTTATCTCTCTTTTGTTGCATACTCTGCCTCCTGTCATCTTTCTTCTTCTGATCCACAGTCTTCTCCTTTTCTCTGCTGTTGTTATCCTTGACCATCCTGCCACCTGAGAATTCCTCTTCACTCACTCGTTTATCTTCCGTTTATTGCACATTCTTCCTTTTTCCATCTTTCTTCTTCTTACCAGCTTTCTCCCTCACATTGCAACTGCTCTCCTTGTTCTCGCCACCTCTGTTCTCCTCGTTTTCACTACCTCTGCTCTCCTCGTTCTCATTGCCTGTTCTCTCCTCTTTCTCACCACCTCTGCTCTCATCATTCTCCCCACCTCTGCTCTCTTCTTTCTCACCCTGCCCGGTCATCATAAAAATCATATGCCTTAACTCATTTACCTGCTCCTGTAGATATTTCACTGTCATACACCCCCCTACCCACGAAATGATAATCATTTGCCTGCACCTCTGCCCACGAATTTGTACACCCGGACTGTGCAAAGTCTACCCAGCTGTCGCAGCTAGAGCAGGTCAAATTACGTTCCTTTACTTGGCGTTTGTACGGCGCCATGTTAGAAATTCAATTTATATTTCTTTATAACTGTTTTTGTGTTGTAGTACACTCTTTATGCTATTTTACTTATGTCTTGATTACATTTACAATTACTGCCTTGCAACTTACTTTCTATGTAACAGCGGACTATAACAAAACGTAATTTCGCTCACGTTAACGAAATTTCAGCGACCTTCTTTAAATTACATTGAATTACTACATACTTTTAAAAGTAAATGTTGCTTTATGAAATAGTCAGGTTCTCAATCTTAAATATGTACTAAATTATTTACAATGATATTGTGTCTCGTACCCAATCAACTGACCACAGCAAACCTTAATTGTCGTTCGCGCTATCGAGTCTTCGGCGATTTACGATATAAGGTAAAGGTAAAGTCATCCCCCAGGCATTACGCCTTAGGAAGCCATGAAGGCTTATACGGCCAGTGCTTAAACCTGGTTTCTGTAGTGCGAAGCAACTTAGAGTGCAGTTATACCGACTCTCCTGGACGGGACACTAGTCCATCGCAGGTACCTTCCAAACAGTGTTTATACTCATTTGCAGCGGAGTAGACTGAGGCAAAGTAGGGTAAACGAAATTGCCTAAGCTTCAAAAACTCACAACCCTCGAATTTAGAGTCCAACACTTTAACGACTAGGCCACGGCTGCCCCCAAGTTTATATTTACGATATAAACTACCCTAAATTACTCCTATAGCTAAATTTTAACAGCAACTATTGCCTAAACAAGGACTCTTTTAAGTTTATTTTTAATATACACGTAATAATAATACTTAACCGATCAATATTCCACGTTTTAGACAAATATCCAATCCACCAATTTCAACTCGGTGTTCTCCTCGAGATTTCCAGAGATGCACCTCCTAGTGATGTGGCGTTTCTGTTTGTCTCTTTCGGCTTCGGTAAATTCCGTACGAGTACAATGATTTTCTCTGTTACAAAAGCCGGATGTTTGCGTAGTATTTCGGATTCCAATCAAACCATCTATTACAATAAATCAGCAGTAATGAGTAAACATGTATAAGTGTACAAACAACGTATTCGAAATTATATTAAAGTAATATTAGATTATACTGACACAATTACATGATTATGATTTGATGTTTGACAATTTGTTCGTTGTTTTGTTTACCCCATAACTGTCAAACTAGACCGCTGCAACAGTTATTTAAAACCCACAGCAAACTGGCGCACTTCGCCCAGTTCGGGGCATCTTCGCTGACGACCAATGTCGGTCGTCGTGGCTTCCGGCCTCGTTGCCACGGTTGTATTCTCCCGCAGTCGACTTGTTTTCCTCCGCGCGCTTTTGCGCAACGGCATCGACGAAGCTTAACTGCGTGCGCACGCTGTGACGTCGTAAGAAGCGCATGCAGAGTTTCGGGGCGATAGACAGGGGTGGACAGAAGATGCGAGGAGACGCTGACTCGCAGCGCTTCGTCAGATAGTAGCAATCTGAGCGGGCGGCCCCAACCAGTCGCTCGGGCAGACAGTACCTAGCGACAGACACCCTGTCTACATCAAGCTGTAACAATAGTCAGACTACATGCAGTCCGAATGCATATCGAGCTGCGTCATTATGATACGAGAACTCAAACTCCCCACCAGAGGCGCCACTAATCATTTCACCACTGCCACAACTTACTTTTGGTGTGCAGATACTGCACATCTTTATTTCAATGGATAAACTCATAAAGTTGTCTAGAAATCTCTCAGTTTTAGTTGCATACAAATGTTGATAGTGTTTGTATTGAAAATACGTCTACAAACACAAATGTCACGTAGTCCCTTGCTACGGAGTAACGTTGTATTATCTAATAAAAATGAAGACAGTACTCCAAACACTGTTGTACTAGTTCCCACGGCTACTTTATTTCGGCGACTATCTACTCACTACAGTACAACAGCCTATAAGGCAGAGTTCAGTGCCCCTCCATGACACATCATTAATCTGGCTACTGCCAGCCTATAGTGGTGTCTACTAGGGTTGCAGTCTCTTAAGAACACTGTCTCCTAGCAACCAGTCGGAGGTGTGACATACACACTACGCTACAAAACAACAATAGCATTCGTTTTGTTTTTGTTTAAAACTATGTTACGAAACAAAATTTAGTCAAAAAGGGGGTATCGTCTCAAAATCATCCTTACGAATGAAGTGCGGAATTGCAGGAAGTAAATTAATGATCCGTGCCCATATAACGGAAACAGAACATCCGGATGTAACGTCAGGGCACCTACCGATCGTTCAGCTCCATCTCCTTCCGCTGCACTAGCGACCTCCAACGGTCGATCTTGAGCTGCCGGTACAGTGCCGCCTGGTGTCGTCTCTGGTCGGACAGTAGCAACTCTACTCCAGTCGACGTGAGCAGATCGTCGGGCCACCAACACGGCACCGCTGCATCAGGCCGGAAGTGACGACATCGAGGGTCCGCTTCTACTTCCGGTGTAGATGGTGTTTTGTAAGCGATTCGCCTCATATTACGATCGATCTACGGGAGACGAAAACAGTGGGCAACAGTTAAAGTGTGGATAAATGTGTTTCTTTTTTTACTGCTATCACAAACGTGTATGGAAAAAGACATTATATTAAAAGGTAAACAAATACGGCTCTTACAAAGCATACATTTTGTTCTCAAAGTCAACCAAACCATCTAGTTTCATTCAGTCGACCTCCAATCCATTTTATTCTGGGAAGCATTAATCTACGCCGCAATTATTGCGCAAAAGCAATTTTCTCACGTAATTCCACTACGGCGTATACCAAGTGGCTCATTTGTATGGCTGAGCGAACTGGGTAACTCTGAGGCAAAACTGCTTGAGTTTCATATTGCACTGCAAGATATCTGGCACTTAGTATCATGCAAATAGTTTTTTATACTTCGCCCACTGACAACTACTGTGCGAAAGCTATCTACAGACATTTCTAGTTTTCAACCACCATCCCATCCCGTGTGCGCTATGACTACCAATGAGCTTCTCGACACGACAAACATAGTCGCAAAACATAACCAGATGTCGGCTCTAATTACGTTAAACTACATATAAAAATAATGTATCATTAAATAAGCTATTACCGCCGCCGCCGCCACCGCCACCGCCGCCACCGCCACCGCCACCGCCACCGCCACCGCCACCGCCACCGCCACCGCCACCACCACCACCACCACCACCACCACCACCACCACCACCACCTCCACCATCACCACGGCAACAACAACAACAACAAAAACAACGAATGGGGTACACACCTTGGCTAGCTCAATAATCTGTAGTTCGGTATAACTGAGGATAGTGCATTCGCGATTGAAGGGGGCTGGCCGAGTGGCGGGGAACGCCAGGGAAGCGTTGATGCTGCACGACTCGTTCTCCTCTCTAAAACCATCTTGGCCGACGCTGGTGAAACCGATGTCGGTCTTCGATCGGCCGACAGCACGGAGAAGATCTGGCTCGTAGATGCCAGTAGTTTGTACCGAGGGCGGTCTCTCCGGTGACTTCGGACGACACTGCATAGCAGGTGACCGACGACAAACTAGATTTCAAGTTCTGGCCAGTTGCAGCCTATCATAAGTGATCAACGTCCAAAGGACACACCTATATCTAGTGCAGCAGGTATTTCGATTTCGTTCATTAAACGGGTCCTTTCTTAAATATACGCCCGTTTGTTTTGAGATGCAATGGCGTTATGAGATACCAAAACACGTCCAACCCCTCTTCTTACGTCACGTGTCCAGTTTTAACAACCTTCGACGAAGTGTCTGGTTCGTTGTAGAAATATCACGTTTGACTGCAAAGCGTGAGCACTAATACGTGTATAGCGATCACAACAACCTTGTAACCACGCTAACCAACGGTGTTCGGGCTCTTCTGACGCAACGATAGAGCACGTCAGCACCTCTGTATGCTTAGTGTCAACGCACAGTAGAAACACAGTGATGCAGTAGAGAAAAATACGATTGCGTCTGGCGTTCGTGATATGTGCGTTGTCTTGAGTAAATAGTATAAAAATGGTATTCACCACCTTCTGTTGTAAGGCGTTTTTGACCAGGCCAAAATACAAATATTGTTATAATAGCAAAACATTCACAACGCATCGAATCAGTATTGCAAGTAATTTATTTCGTATTTATTAAACTAATAATATTGATCCTGATTATAATACAAAGCGTCCAAGCAGAATTACAAGAAACTATAATAAACAAGTACATGCATATTCCGAAGAACGTTCTTGTTTTGCCATTAATTTGTAAATACCCTTTTCATATTTAATACAGGCGTAAATGTAACGATCTGTGATGCAACCACAACTCCGTCTGAATACACACTACAAGAGTTGCTTGCCGGAGGTCGGTTGAGTGTGGAATCAGCGATCACACCCCGTAAAACAAACTAGCTGCGGCATAAACAGAAACTGGAACACGAAGCGGGCTGCAAGGGACGGAGCACTGCTTTACGTCCTGGTTCACTGCATACTAATATAGTGCCAGTGATTTTGATACGGTCCCCTTTTGGAAATTTATTGCTATCTGTAAATCTTTTTTAACAGGGGTATGGCCGTATTTGGGGACTACAGTTTAGCTGTGACCAGAGTGACATTTCTAGTGGATGGCTGGCAATGTGTGTGTGTGTGTGTGTGTGTGTGTGTGTGTGTGTGTGTGTGTGTGTGTGTGTGTGTGTGTGTGTGTGTGAGTGAGTGAGTGTGTGTGTGTGTCTGAGTGAGTGCGTGTGTCAGTCAGTCAGTGTGCAGTTGTTTTGATGAGGAGCATAATTATTAGTAGTACCATCTTTATTCGGACTCAAGATCCACAATTCACAAATCATATTTGCGTAGTCATAGTATGTAGCATTTACATTGAAATCCCACATTTCTTTACATTTATACTTAATATATAGGTATAATATGTCCATAGTGGACCTATAAGCAGATATCATTGTATTTGCTATATAATTAACAACCATGATATCTGACAAGGCTATTGTTCTGTAAACCTTTATAAGCCTTAAGACCAAAGCAACATGTAAAGGTTCAGCAATTAATGATATTAAATATCTGTGCGAACCACATAGTAGCTTCCAGACCTTGCGCAAAGCATTACGCCACTGTATGCACATCTCGTTGACACTGTCATGCCACAGTGGCCATCGTAGATATTTGTACAGTGCACAGCAATACTGATGAACAATTTGTTTTTGCTGACAGTATGAAGTGAACCAAACTCAGACATACAAATATTAACACTACAGTTACATTTTTTTATTCCATCAAACACCATTTCATATTTATTGGTTGTGCTAATTACATTTCTAAGATACATAGTTATCTCGCATGTACAAACATCTGTGCCATTTATTTAAAGATGCGGATCAGCATCCTTCTTGTTGTACACCAGCATTTTGCTTTTTAACTCACACACACACACACACACACTCACACACTCACTCACTCACTCACTCACTCACTCACTCACTCACTCACTCACTCACTCACTCACTCACTCACACACACACACACACACACACACACACACACACACACACACACACACACACACACACACACACACACACACTATACTCCAAATAGTATATCACCTTACCTTATCAAACTCACGTTTTCAATGTTGACCTCTCTATATTTATGCGAAGCTATATTCGTTTTACATTTACGTTCAAGTGTTTCATGATATGACATCTCTATTTGCATTTCAATACATAATGGAACACGACCTGAAAAAAATCACTGTTCATAAACACTTATTCATATTTGATAATTGATTCACGCAAATGAAAAAATGGCCAAAAGTCAGGATGGTAAACCTTTATCAGATAATCTTTGGATTATTTCTAATTTAAATATATGATGTTTTGCATCAGTGTGTGACATAAGATGTAACGAGAGAACACACACGCCTTTAGATTTAATGTGATCGTTAAGATCAGTTTCTTTTGTTACCTTTGACACCCTTTCTACTACTAGATGTCTACTTGGAGGTGGTGCGCTTGTACACGATCACTGCCACAACCACTTCTAAACACTGTGTTTCTCTTTTTCTTTTCTAGCACTGTCCATTGTTCCCACCATAGAACACAGGTCTAGGCGGGGCCTGTTGTTCACGGTGTACCACTCTGAGTTGTCACTGCATTCGTTGTACCGGTAGGCCGATTAGTACCTGTAGGAGGCCGTACTGCCTGTGGGGCATGTTGGACAGGACATGCCACAGGAAGACTGGCTCTGACAGCCCGACTGTTATTATCTCTGTTCAACCGGACAACATAATGATTATACGTTGGTTGCCTTTCTTGCTTCTGCAGTATTACGCCATGTTTCTGTACATCGTCATATACATTGTCTACCTTGGTCTAGTGTCCGTTTGCTCTGCTCTGCGGAGGGGACGTTGCATTCAACACTGTTCTTTGTTTCTAAATCTTACCAAACTCTCTAAGGCTGATGTCAAGTCCACTTCGTCTTGTCGTGCTTTTGTCGGAGCCTCATATGCCTCCCAAGGCACGAAGAGGACTGATTGAGTGAGCGAGTGAGTGATGCAACTAGACATGTTGTTGTTTTTATTTCTAACTATTTAAGTTCTGCTACGCCCTTGTAAAACTCCTTCGGCTGAATGCATTTGTCAAATGACCAAAACTTCGCAATGTTCGGCGCCATTTCTATTTTATTGATGTATTCGTTTGCGTGACGGCAAATGTTACAGTCGACCGATATTCTCGGTACTTGAAAGTGACACGTATAGTCCTTCTTCCAACGGAAGTATTCATTATACAAAGTGTCGTTCCTATCCAGAAGTTTCAGATAGTTCGCCAGTTCGGCGGGAGATGAGAAATCTTTGATATTGATGTACGAATGTTTTGGAAGATACTTTTCGTACTCAGCACTTCCTAAGACAACCGGAACCACAGTGCCTTTTTTCAGGCGCTTCCATACTTTCTCTGTGATGTATTCTGGACATAGGCTGTTTTCAAATGCCAAGTAAAATTTGTATGAACTTAGCAGGTTTTCGCAAGCTTTGCTTTTGCTGCGCAAACACGTCAGGTTTCCACACGCGCCATAGACATCGATCGGAATATAGCGTTGTAACAGCTCTACGTAGTCGCTCCTCTTGCTCGTAGAGCGACAGTTGGATACCATCCAAGCAACCAGTCGGCTCTTGCCCGAGGCTTGGTTATGCGGAGTGGACTTTTTCTCGTGAGATAGCCACGGTGCAGAATCTGTCAAAGAACCGTAGATCTTCCTGATATGTTGCGTGATACTGCCCGGATCCTTCTTTGTGGTGGCTCGATTTGGCAGGCAGATGCCGTACGGTTGTACAATATCAGCATCGCTCGTGTACGTCATGGTCACATTGAAGGACGTGTGGTATCGCTCTAGATATCTGAATCGATTAAGCCTTGGCGCTTCGGTGTGGAAAAACACCCACTTCTGGTGAGGAAGTCGATATCTTGGCATATCTTGTTCGTACCGTAAGTAGAATGCGTTGATGATTATAACATCGCTCTTGTTGTACGTTGATTCACTCGTGTATTCACAAGGTATGGGTGTTCCGCATGACGCAAACCATGTCCGTCCTGACTTAATCCAATCATTCTTATACGGCGGTTTCCATTTAATGATACGGATCACTTTCTCGTCAGCGGCGACGGTTGTCACTTTGCTACTTGGCATCGGTAAGTTATTTGACAGTGGTATAATGAACTGTGCTATTGTCAGAAGACTCAGAGCAATCCCAGTTATTGTGTAGACGTTTTTCAATTTTAGTAAGCGGCGAAGCCTGAAATAAAGAGATCAAACATAGTTTTAGTGTTACTCACAGGTTAATGTTAAGTCAAGGCAACAACAAAGTGATTGTGTCTACCAGAGAGTCTTGTCTATATACTTTTTTTTACATAAATACGATAAATAAATCTTCACTTCCTTACGTGTTGAAAGCAACACCTTGTCAGTGCGACAGTTCCAACGAAATGTCCAAATCTTGTTAAAACCTAAAGCAAGAACGAGTAACCAAAATGTGCCGTTCCGTCATCCTGTATCGAGTTATATGTATAGCCAATTAGTAGAAGGCCTATTAATTGAACAAATCATTGTCAAATCTTTTAGCACGTATAAAGTAGGCCTTGAACTGTTGAGCAGCTTTGGCTGAAAGTCCAGTACATAACTCCACATATCAAAAGCCACAGGCCTTTTCAGCTCGCGCAGGTTCGGATATAGTTACTAATATTCATGACGAGGAAAGAGATTGAGTGTGACGACTTGATGGAACTACTGGTATACATTACATCACGTTATGTTTCACCATATATTACATTAATATGACTTTCATAATTCGCGATTATAACTGTTGACAGTTTTCAATGCATGAGGGAAACGTTTATCGGAGTCAGACGTTCGCATGATGGACATGTGATACAGGGGCGTCCGCAAGAAAGAAGAAATATGTATGTGAGCGTGTGTGCGTGCGTGCGTGCGTGTAAGATATAAAGTAAACATATACTTTGAGCTCACGAATATACAGTACGTCCGAAAAAAATCCAGATACAGGGGGTTAGTGCCCCCGTTTCTCCCCCCGCGGACGTCCATTGTGTGATACTCGTAAAATTACGTTCCTTCCGCAAGCAAATGTAAACATTACATTCAGATAGAAACAGTAAAATTAAACCGCTAACGGTCAAATTATATAAAACATACTGTGGCTGTAAAAAATATCCCTCGACAGTTCTACATATGCGAAGATGTGGGGCAGACGATGGTCGTCAAGCTCGACATGCCTATGGGGGCTGTAAAGACGAAGGGCGTCAAGCTCGACGTGCCTATGGGGGCTGTAAAGACGAAGGTCGTCAAGCTCGACGTGCCTATGGGGGCTGTAAAGACGAAGGTCGTCAAGCTCGACGTGCCTATGGGGGCTGTAAAGACGAAGGTCGTCAAGCTTGACGTGCCTATGGGGGCTGTAAAGACGAAGGTCGTCAAGCTTGACGTGCCTATGGGGGCTGTAAAGACGAAGGTCTTAAAGCTCGACGTGCCTATGGGGATGTACATACCGATTTTTGATAGGCGTGGCCTACTGCATCGGTGGCACTCCAGGGTACCTGGGGTTGAAACAACTTCTGCTACCGTTGAAGGAGATATGAAAGTGAGGGAATGAAGCAAAAACTACACACTACACTACCACACTGCACTACCACACTAGAGGCATCACACCAGTTGTTGATATACCAGACCACTACTATAATGTAGAATATTTATATATTATAGTTTATATTATATAATATGACTGCACGATAAAAACGATGATGCATTGTATCTTTAAACGATCCGTGGATGGAAGAAAACTTACCGAAGTAAACAGACGTGCGCCATTGCTGTAGGTCTGTGCAACATCCGGCGTAGTTTTCGCCTCGTCGTCAACGGTGTGGTTCAGTCCATCTTCCGTCTTTATGGAGTGTTCCCACGTCTTCTGGTATTAAAAGTGACTGAGCAGCAACCATTAATTACAATGATTTGCCAACGTCATATGTCATGCTATTGCGCAGGTTTCATGTATCGCACAGCTTCATCCCTTGTAAGTTTTACTCACATCCATCGATATATTGCGGTGTCTAAAGACACAACCAGTCAGGTACGCAAAGTCAATCGCCATATATTTTTTTTCTATCTGGCTATTGCTGTTGTAAAGCGAAGAGCTCGCTCGGCAGAAACGTACGCATTTTCATGAAACGTGAAACCTTACAAAATAAACAGAGCAATAAACCCGTATTTCATGTCTGCGTGCATTCTTATATATATGTATGTATGTATGTATGTATGTATGTATGTATGTATGTATGTATGTATGTATGTATGTATGTATGTATGTATGTATGTATGTATGTATATATATATATATATATATATATATATCACTAAAATTACCTGACAATAACCATGTAAAAGTGTGAAAGTATTACCTTCTTGTCAGAACGCATGTGCTTGTCAAAATTTGTATATAACTGGATGTTGTGTGAGCAAGATTACCAAATGGGATTATCGTAAGGTCACGCTAATAACTGCCGTCTGCTGGCCATAGAGTTACATCATTAATCATCCCCCTATAAACTACTAACTTACTAACGGGTGTTTTATTTATGTCTGCGCTGCTGGCCCATTCTGGCCTCATTCTACACGAACTCGCGTTAGACCATGTGACCCAAAGGCAATATCACGTGCAGAGCATGGCGGCTATTTATGAAATCTTTTCTATGTGACCGATAAATGTACTCATAAATAATTATTTGGGGCACATTTCTTCTGTTTCTTGACGCCAAAGTGTCGGTTGTATATCATGGAATACACATGTGAAACGGTTAGTGCGTATCGGTTTAAAACTTAAGTTATTAGTTCCGTAGCCATTTGGCTACGGAAAGCCCACATCCACGCGTTGAATAAACAGGGCCTCGACTTTCGCCACTAGCTCAAGAGTGGGGCGGACGGTTCTGCCTACCAGTCAGGTCGCTAGTCCGTACTCTCACGCACGTCAACTCTCACGCATAAGCCGCGAGACTCGCGACTTATGCGTGTTTTGCATTAAATGTCACGGTCTCACGGCAATGATCAAAACAATTCCGCCTTTTGCGAAAATTTAACAGAATATATTTGTATGTATCGCAAACGAAGGCCTCAGTTAATTTTACCGGTAATACCTGCCTTTTATCGAATACCTTATGAAATGCGGTCAGTGATTGGTCAACAGCTGAGCATCAGCCAATGAGATTTCCTGTTGTAAAGCAGTGTATGCACGTGTTAAAGATTAGCTTTACCCTATCTGGTAATATTTCTCACGGCACGGGTTGACAGTTATTCTAGTGGGGTCATGCCTCAGTTAGACTTCCTGGTGTGTTACACACGAATGTAGGGCATAGTAAGTTTGGATATAGGACGTTTTAAAAAATTCATACGATCTGACATAAGTGCATTTGTGCACGGACATTACCAGGTTTGCTGGCGGAAGCTGTTGAGAGTGAAATGGTGGATTTTTAGATGATTTTAATAGGCGAAAGGATATTTGTCATTTTTTGGCGATTAGACACATGTGCGTCGTAATTCATGCTAATATTGATAAAGATTGAGGGTATCGCACATACTGGCATATTACAAGAGTTAGAAATGTCTAATGTCAGTGGGATGATGACAGCGGCTGGTGAAAACTTTTAGAATTTGTGATGGTCACGTTTTCTTATAATTTTGCAAAACGTTAACATGGCCACCAATGGGAAATGTAACTGTAGGCTGAACCCTAGTCTGGAGCGTCGTGCTGAAAGTTGAGCAGTGAAACAGACGCACGAAAACAACTTGGATCATAGGGTGCCTTTGAGATGTGGGTGTGGCGCCGTTGGCTCCGAGTGAGCTGGGTCGAAAGGAATATCTGGGTCCGACAACAACGTGTGATGACAATGGGCTGGCGGCACAGCTGAAGCGACGGATATTATCGAGATATGGACGAAGGCGAAGTCGATGGGGAGAACAAACCAGGACGGAGGCGGACCGTATGGGTTGATAACGTGAGGCAGTGGACAACCGGAGGCCAGTTTATTGCTCGGGAGATGGCGAGGATCCTGAGTGGCAGGGTGGTGTCAACGGCCCCCACCGGCTACGGCTCATATGATGACACATTGGTAAACGACTTTGATTTTTGACTGCTGAACGTCGCTGGCCTTCTTGTATTTAGCATCAAGATAGTCATATTTGCGTTCACAATACAAATAGCAAAAAGTACCGGGTAATGTGAAAACATACAGATTTTATTTTTTAAGCATTGTTTTATCAAACGATGCATCTCGACCTATGTGGACTCTGGCTGTTCATTTTGATTGAGTTGCAACATGTATGTTCACGTCGACCGGAAGCTTCACACTAGTGGTAAGGAATTAGTGATCATTATCAGTTGTTATACAACGGCTAGCCTTGCTGATCTCCACTCGACGTTCACAAACGTATGTTTAACATAAGATTCTCAGAACGAGGCTGCCGTGCATTATATGGATGTATATGTCATAGTGATATGATAACACACGGCAGCCTCGTTCTGAGAATCCTATGTTAAACATACGTTTGTGAACGTCGAGCGGGGATCAACACGTCGTTTGAACGCGACCGAGTACGCGCGTTGGCAAAGTCACGCGATTGTTTGAATGCTTTGCGTGTTTTCTATGATTATTATGATTTACGTAATATGCGATCCAACCCAGCTCAGCAAAATTATTAATACTGAACTACGAAAGTTACATATCTGGTGTTCAGTAAATGTATTATCCTTAAACATAGCTAAGACTAACTATATGTTGTTTGGCAACTATTGTAAAAAAAATATTTATATAAAAGTCAACAATACAATTTTAGATAGAGTATATGTTACTAAGTTTTTAGGAATTTTAATAGATGACAAGATCAATTGGATGGAGCATATTGGTATGATTAAATCTAAATTACCAAAAACTTTTGCAATTATATATAGGGCGAAATACTTACTAGACAAAAAATCGCTTTTTATATTATATTGTTCACCATTTTTCCCACACATTGCTGCGACGTATGGGGCAATACGTATAAAACATATATTAATGGTGTTCATTTATTACAAAAAAGGTAGTCGGACTCATTTGTAATGAGAATTCATTATGTCGTTCTAATAAACCATTTTGTGATCTATGCATTCTTAAACTCTTTGATTTAATAAAAATTAAGATTTTCTAAGTGTACATCTGTGTATCGTGTTAAACTAAGTGTACATGTGTGTATGGTGTTAAACTAAGTGTACATCTGTGTACGGTGTTAAACTAAGTGTACATCTGTGTTTGGTGTTAAACTCTGGAATTCTTTAAATTAGTCAATAAGAAGTTCAGTTACTCTCCAGAATCTTAAAAAACTATATAATACGTATTTCTTTTAAGAGTATAAATTACGTAAATGAATTGGTATGCAGTATAACATATTTGAAAGTATAAATGCGTAAATGGGTTTCAGTTATTCGTTATTTACTAAAAATATACTATAAATTTATGTTTACTATTTCTTTGATATTGGGGAAAGTGATTAATAAGTAATACACTTCTACTTTATCCTTTTCCATTTGAATTACATATATTTGTTGTGTATGAGTATATGTTGCAGATTTCTATTTTTATTTGGAAATAAAGAATTGATTTGATTTGATTTTCAATGGGCCATCAATCACATACATACCACTCTTACATACACAGTTATATAACGAAGACAAAATATACACGTCAAAACAATATATAAACAAAATAAAACATAAATAAATACCTACGTAAAACATGTCATTACAATAATAATAATATTTTTTTATATAAATAAATCAATTAATTCAATTAAAACTATTAAGTAGAAGCACCGATTTATGTTCATGTTACAGACACCCTTGTTGCAACCCATATATATCGCCTGCAATCGAGTAATTCGTGTAATCTGGCTGGTAATATTCTCGTGACATCAACAAACAGAACAGTGGAAGACCGGGGAGGGTTAGCATAATGTTCACTTAAATTAAATTTAAGTTCCATTTTTTCTTAAGGTAACATAGATAGGGTACGTCCACTTGACATACATATGTTCCCTATTCCATCATGCATTAATAGACATATTAAGCGATTTCCCAACTGTTGTAGTATTTATGCTGTTTAATTCAACGCAAGGCATGTTGCATATGGGTACTTAATTAATTAAAGTCGTGCCTTTAATTATTTAAATACGCGTACTAATTAATTAAACGCGTGCCTATAATTATTTAAATACGCGTATTTAAAGTTAAAGACATGGTTGTAATGTTAAAGGCATGCATTTAATTAATAAAGTACGCGTATGTAACATTAAAAGCATGCCTTTAAATAATTAAGTACGCGTATTTAATTGTAACCAATCAGAACCAGCGAAAACAAATTATGTTAATACACCTCGCTGGTTCTGATTGGTTACAATTAGATACGCGTACTTAATTATTTAAAGGCATGCCTTTAACATTACATACGCATATTTAATTAATTAAATGCATGCTTTTAACGTTACAACCACGCCTTTAACTTTACATACGCGTATTTAATTAATTAAAGGCATGCCTTTAAATATTAAAGGGGGGTGAAGCACTCGAACAACCATAGCCCAAACATAATAACATACCATTTACAGTATATATCACCCTTATATGATGGGCGCAACACCACGGTAATTTTGTAATATCCTTTTTAACTTTGCCATTATCTTCGCTGGGCGGCGCCATATTGCTCTGTGGGGGGCTCAGCGGCAGAGTGGTTTGAGTACGAGCTCCTGGCACCGCGTTCACACAGTAAAAACCTCTAGGAAAAACGGCCGAAACGCATGGAAAATCGAATAAAAAGAAAACTGGTGTGCACTGGATGGCTCCTGGATATATCAACTAGTACTACAAATGCAAGGAAAAAACTTTTGATCGACTTCCGAGGAAGAATTTGCAGCGGAAAAGGTGGTTGCAAATGCGGAAATTGCCGTGTCCGCCAGCCGCAGGCTCTGCGAGTGACCACTTTTCCGATGCAGATTACAAGACAAGAGACCGTGAGCATCAAGATGTCATTCTTGGTCAAAGACACCGTTCCATCTTAGATTTTTTTCCGCATATGACCATGCATCTACAGACAACAAGGAAACGTCAGATATCAGAGGGCAGAGCGATGCGTAGGAAGCGACGAGCCGAAACCAGGTTAGTAAATTGGATTACCGTTACCATTGTGACTTATCACTACGATTACAATATAGTTCCACCCCAATAAGCACAGCTGTGCTTCAACGTCAGCATATATATGACCCACAGTAAATCGAAATGTATGAATACAATAAAGTGCGAGTAAGTGTTAATAGTTTGATATAATTACGAGTGTTTTCCAATCCGCCGATTTATTTTCGACGTGATCAGACGTACCGTCAATACGTGGCCGTACTCAAAACAATAACAATAACTCAGTAAGTGCTACAGGATATACTGCAGCCTTATAACATGGGCCATGGCGTATGTACTAGGCAAAATTATTCAAGAAAATAATTTGATATTATTTATTGACAGTCATGATAAGTATCATACTCCTGTGTTCTAAATGCCTAGCAAGCGGCAAGCGTAAGGCTAAGCCTGGGGGGTTAGATGAATGGGAGAAACACGACCAAAAGACACTATAGAATATAGTGTAACAGAAGCCTACTGTTGCTGTTTACATTTCAAATTCTTTATGGAAATATTTAAATATACAAATACTTTCATTGTGATTAAGTGCAAATGCAGTTACAAAAACTTTTTAAAAGTATTTAAATATTTAAGTAAAATGCATTTCACCCATGCAATGTCTAGCTGGAAAGGAAACTAACTAAGGCATCGTCATCTACCCAGTTGAACACTGTCAGATTACATGTCTGCTTTCTATAATGACACTTTACAATTTCTGTCTGAATTCTTGTGACTTGACAATAAGGCAAAATTATATAAAATTAATTGGCAATATTTCTCAGATTAAACCCCACATATAATAACCGAATATCCGGAAGTTCATAAAGAGATGTATTAATTACATTTTATTCTAAGTCGACTAATAACACTGCAATGAATATCGTGGGGGAGGGGGCAACTGTCGGCAATCCACAATAGTATTAGTACAAGCTATACATATGAAGGAAGTATATCAGGCATGGGGTCAATTCTGTTTTGTCAATTCCAAAAAATCAGTTCTAATTCCGCCTTGCAAAAAATCAATTCCAACTGTTAAAATCCTAGGCTAAAGAAAAATTCAAATCCAATTCGTTTTAACACAGTTTTATTTGTCACGTGTGCACAATCATATTTAATTAGATATGATTAAAAAATTATTGTTCGTTAAATGCACACACACACACACACACACACACACACACACACACACACACACACACACACACACACACACACACACACACACACACACACACACACACACACACACACACACACACACACACACACACACACACACACACACACACACACACACACACACACACACACACACACACACACACACACACACACACACACACACACACACACACACACACACACACACACACACACACACACACACACACACACACACACACACACACACACACACACACACACACACACACACACACACACACACACACACACACACACACACACACACACACACACACACACACACACACACACACACACACACACACACACACACACACACACACACACACACACACACACACACACACACACACACACACACACACACACACACACACACACACACACACACACACACACACACACACACACACACACACACACACACACACACACACACACACACACACACACACACACACACACACACACACACACACACACACACACACACACACACACACACACACACACACACACACACACACACACACACACACCTTATGATGCCATTTCATATGTACTTTCTGCTGCAACACCTCTCCTGGATTTTTGCTAACAAAACCAGACATTTTGGACAGCCCTGGACAGTTGGGTCATTAATCCGAGTTTTGAACAGTTTCCCCTGTTTATATCGGGTCCAGGTCATTTGCACCCCTCCCGGACATTTGCCCCTTTATCACTTGCCCCCCAGACATTAGCCCCTTGCCTTATTAAAAATCTGGACATTTGCCCCCTGTCCGTAGCTTCTGGATTATTTGTAAGTTTTTTTAAGAAATGTTTTTTTAATTCATTTTTTATTTCTGAACATGAATTCAAGATATATATTACCCTAATTGCAATTAATGTTCTTTGTGCCAGATCAGCCAAGTAAATTACTTTATGTAGTTGGAGATGATCCTGTAATCAAAGGATTATCTTTATTGCAATTGTGGAAGAAGCCAGTGAGATTAGGACCTGGACATGTTAGGACAATTGAGGATATTTGAAAGAAGCCATCTCAACAAGGTTTCTTTTGAATTGCATTTACCATGGAGAGTTGGAGTGACTCCATTTTCCTATAAAACTGGATGCACAAGCCAGAGTTGTCAGAATTCACTTATAACTTCACCATGGAAATTACTACTAGCATCTGAGGAGGTCAGAAGCTATGTTTTGAGTGTCATTCCTATATCAAGAAGGGGGACCAACAATATTACTCTTCAATGGGAGTGAAGCCAGCGTCGATCCTAATCATGCAAGGGTGCTGTGGTCACTGATCTGATCTCCAGATCCAGAATGTTATCAACAAGACTGCCTGCAACCATGATGGTGACACGGCACAGACAGAAGCTGCCAAGGTCCGTGAGGACCTGAAAACAAAGGCAGCTAATACCAGGGGCACTCCAAACCACTGTTTGAGGAAGCATCACCCCAAGAACCCATCTTCCACCACTGATATGACTATCAATGATACCTGGAAGACAACTGGTGACAAGATCATCTCATACACGCTCCAGGGGATAGGCCATTGCATTAGGCTAAAGTGACTTCGACTTGTCATTGAATGTTATCTTATTGTAGTAATAATGATAAAACTGCAAACTGATTTTCACTTGTCAACTATCATAGAAAAAAGGGGCAGATGTCCGGGGGGGGGGGGGAGCAAATATACTAGGAGGCAGATTTATATCGCTATCAGTTGTGGTATCATTGATATTTCATCAAATTTACTGGAAAGTTTGAATCGTCAACATCCTAATCTCCAACATGTATTCTCCATGGGGACATTTTTAATTACTACAAAGGGCAAACCCTACAGCCACATGTAACAGCATCGTACAGGTGACCAGTGACATGTTTAGTATGAGAAACCTGTTGGCTGAACATTAGGCTTGGATAAACAAGGGGCTGCATTCAAGTGGGGCAGGCTTCCTTTCTCACACAAAGGGAATGAGCAGGCAGGTGCCCTTAATTGGCAATCTCTGTAAATAAACCTTGTACACTGAGAAAGAAAATGAGGCCTGAATGGTCTGATTTTGGTTTTACTGTCTGTTACAGTAACTTAGTATTTCTTTTTGATGCAAATGCTTGATTATATTGTTCTTGGTCACAATGTTTCAATACGGGAAATCTTGAGGAGAACACGGGATTGAATTTGGTGGATTTTATATTTGTCTAAAGCGTGGAATATTGATCGGATAAGTATTATTATTGCGTGTATATTAAACATAAACTTACAAGAGTCCTTGTTTAGTCAATAGTTGCTGTTAAAATTTAGCTATAGAAGTAATTTAGGGTAGTTTATACCGTAGGTCTCCGAGGACTCGGTAGCGCGAGCGATAATTAAGGGTTGTTGTTTTCAGTTGATTGGGTATATAATACGAGACATAATATTATTGTAAATAATTTAGTACATATTAAATATTGAAAACCTGAATATTTTGTTTTAGCAACATTTATTGTTAAAAGTTAGCCGTAGGTAGTAATTCAGTGTTATTTAAATAAGGTCACTGAAATTTCGTTAGCGGGAGCGATATTACGTTTTGTTAGTCAGCTGTCACATAGAAAGTAAGTTGCAAAGTAGTAGCTGTAAATTTAATTAAGACATTAGTAACATACTATAAAGTGTGTATTACAACACAAAAACAGTCTTTGTGAAGACTACCTAGTATAAATTGATTATAAACGGATTATAAACAAATACAAATTTAATTTCTAACATGGCGCCGTGCAAACGCCAAGTAAAGGCGAAACGTAATTTGATATGTTCTAGCTGCGACAGCTGGATAGACTTTGCAAAGTCCGGGTGTGTAAATTCGTGGTCGGAGGTGCAGGCGGATGATTTCCATTTCGTGTGTAGGGGGTGTACTACAGTGAAATATCTGCAGGAGCAGGTGATTGAGCTAAGGCGTATGATTTTGATGATGACAGGGCAGGGTGAGACAGAAGTGAACAGAGGTGGTGAGAATGATGAGAGCAGAGGTGGTGAGACCGAGGAGAGCAGAGGTGGTGAGACCGAGGAGAGCAGAGGTGGTGAGACCGAGGAGAACAAGGAGAGCAGTGGCAATGTGAGGGAGAAAGCTGGTAAGAAGAAGAAAGATGACAGAAGGCAAAGAATGCAACACAAGAGAGGTAAGCGGGTGAGTGGAGAGGGATTGCCAGGTGGTAAGACGGTAAAGGTTGATGATAGCAGAGAAAGGGGGCATCCTAGTACTGTGCAACATTAAAGGAGCTTTGCCGATGTAGTATCACAGGGGAAAGCGAGGAAAGCCCGGGTATTTATGGGGGATTCCATCATTAGGAAAGTGGATAAAATTGTAAATAGAGGAGATGACATAACAGTATGCCTACCAGGGGCAAAAGTAGAGGATATAGCAGAGAAGGCAGGACAGGTCATGGATGGTGGCACGGGAGGTGCTGTTCTCGTGCATGTGGGAACGAACAATGCAGATAAGGAGGGAACGTCAGCCATCATTGGTAAGTACAGGAGGTTGATCAAGACACTTAAAGAGGCACGAGTTGGGCAGATCGTATTGTCGGGGATATTACCAATAATGGGAGGCAGGGGTGAGGAATATAGGAACTGTAGAAGGATGGCGATCAACGCACAGGTACAGAAGGTATGTATGGAGGAGGGAGTAGGCTTCGTAGACATGTGGTTAAACTTTGTGGGAAGAGGTGACTTTTTCATGAGAGATGGACTTCATCTGACAGGGAAGGGCGCTGCAGTTCTTGCGTGTGAGTTTGTCAGAGTTGTCGACGAGAGCACAGGTACCATAGAATATTTAAACTAGATGCGCAGGGGGAACTGACAGAGAAAAGTCAAAGGAGTACTACTACAAATACACATCCAAAGAAATGTTCACCAATAATTTCAGACAATGAACTTAAATGTGTATGCTTAAATGCCAGGAGCATAGTAAATAAAAAAGTGAGTTAGACATTATGGTAGCAGATATTGATCCTCATGTAATAGGCATCACAGAATCATGGGCAAATGAAGATATAGTAGATGCTGAGTTAGCACTGACAGGCTATGTAATGTTTAGGAAGGATAGACGAGAAAGAAGGGGAGGTGGAGTAATTTTGTATATTAAAGAATCTATCCAAGCATATGAAATTACACTGAAAAGTGAAGCAGATAGTGTGGAAGCAATTTGGTGTAACATAGTTACCAGGAACTCAACATTAACAATAGGAGTAGTTTATCGTAGTCCTAACATAGGACAAGAGGAAGATGTAAAATTACAAAAGGCGATAAGGGAGGTGAGCAAGGGAGAATGTGTTATAATGGGTGATTTTAACCATGGCCATATACAATGGGAATCATTAGAGAGTGCTGGAGGTGACGACCATCAGTTTCTACTTCTAACACAGGATTGTTTCCTTACTCAACATGTCTTGCTACCAACCAGAGGTGGGAATGTGTTAGATTTAATTTTGTCTTCTCAAAATGAATTAGTTGACAATGTTAAAGTACACGAACCTTTGGGTTCAAGTGACCATAACCAAATCCATTTTAATATAAAAGTAAAAACAGGGAATACATATAAAAAACAATGGAGGAGGAACTTCAACAAAGGCAGATATAAAGTGATGAGAACATATCTAGCAAATATAGATTGGAACACTTTGCTGAAGAACAAGACAGCAACAGAATGCTGGACTTGTTTAAAATATGAGATTGAGGGCATTATTGAGAAATTTATTCCATTAAGAAAACAAGGGAAAAGATCCAGGAAAACACCTGTCAAAAGAAGCTATTAGAAAATTGCTCACAAACAGATGCTGTGGAAGGTCTATAAACACACTGGAAATGTAGAAGACTACACCAACTACAAAGAGGCACTTAACCTAGCTACTACTGAAATTAGAAAATCTAAAAGAACCTTTGAACATAAATTGGCAGGTAATATAAAAATGACAGCAAGAGTTTCTATGCTTATGTAAGGAGTAAACAGAAAGTTCGAGATAAGGTCGGACCACTGGAAAGCAACAGTGAAAACATAATTTCAGATGGGTTCCAAATGGCAGAGGTCCTGAATGAGTATTTCAGCTCAGTTTTTACCACAGAAGATATCAGCTCACTTCCAGTTCCATTGACTAAATTTGAGGGCAATACATCAGAATATTTAGGGCAGTTATTTGTAACTCCTGAAATGATAGCAAAGAAAATTAAAAAGATGAAAGATAATAAATCACCTGGAGTTGATGGGATACCACCAAAACTGCTAAAGGAAATTGTTGATCAAATTAGTACACCACTTGCAAACTTATTTAACTTGTCACTAGAAGAAGGAATAGTTCCTTCAGAATGGAAAGAAGCAAACATTACGCCGCTGTTTAAGAAGGGATCGAGGAAGAAGCCAGAAAATTACAGACCAGTGAGTTTAACATCAGTTGTTTGTAAATTACTTGAAACATTAATTAGAGACCACATGGTGGAATTCCTCATAAAACATAAATTAATAAATACATCTCAACATGGATTCCTAAAAGCAAGGTCATGTCTAACCAATCTCTTATGTTTTTTAGAAGAAATTACAAAGTGGGTAGATCACGGGTCACCAGTGGATGTTGTCTACTTAGATTTTCAGAAAGCTTTCGATAAAGTGCCATATCAAAGATTGTTACTTAAACTAAAAGCCCATGGTATAGGCAATGATGTAATCAACTGGATAGAAAAGTGGCTTACACACAGAAGACAGAGAGTAATAGTAGATGGTAAGATTTCAAACTGGAAATCTGTTTTGAGTGGGGTACCACAGGGATCAGTGTTAGGCCCTATACTGTTTTTAATATATATAAATGATTTGGAGGATGACATATCTAGCAAAGTACTCAAATTTGCAGATGACACAAAAGTATTCAGAAAGGTTACTAATGATACAGATAAACAAAGTTTACAGGATGATCTAGAAAAGTTAGTTAAATGGTCAGAAAAATGGCAAATGTTATTCAATTTTGGGAAGTGTAAATGTATACACATAGGACATGGAAATATGGACGAGGAATATAAAATGGGGGATGCTGTACTAGGTAGAACCACACAAGAAAAGGATTTAGGAGTAACATTTAATGCTGACATGAAAGTTTCAGAGCAATGTGGGATTGCTGCTTCGAAAGGAAATCAAATTCTAGGCCTAATTAGGAGAACTATCACGTATAAGGAGAAACATCTAATTGTACCCCTGTACAAAGCAATAGTTAGACCACATTTGGAATATTGTATTCAAGCATGGAGGCCATATCGTAAAAAAGACATAGATAAGCTAGAAAGAATACAACGAAGAGCAACTAAGATGATTCCAGAATTAAGAGACCTTAGTTACGAAAGTCGCTTATTACAATGTGGTTTGACAACACTAGAGACCAGGAGACTAAGAGGAGACCAAATAGAAGTGTTTAAAATTGTGAACGGTTATGAGAATGTTGATAGGAATATTTTCTTCAAACTTAAAGAAGGCAGTAGAACCAGAGGACACAAAGCAGCATTAGTTAAGGAGCAGTGTAGGTTGGACATGAGAAAGTACTCATTCTCACAGAGGGTGATAAATGAATGGAACAAACTGCCAAACGTTTTTTTTTAATGCTAGTAGTGTGAATATGTTTAAAAATAGAATTGACAGATATCTGATAAGGGCGGGCTACACATAGATGAGAAAATTGTTGGACTCTCGATAAGCCAATGGCTTCCTTGTCCACTTGCCATCTGGAACTTGTTGTTCGAGATGGCAATCTTGTTAAATCTTGTTAAATACCAGAGTAGACCGTGTCTATGCTGTAATGTTAACAACTTCCTGGCTGTTACCAGATTCAGGGTGACATGCTAATAGCAGACAAATATGATTTTAAAAGTAATATAAGTAAATATAAGGGTAAATATTAACAGTATCAAGTCAACAATTAAAACAAAATCAATTCCAATTCCCAAAAAATAAATTTTGGAAAAAAAAATTCCAATTAAAAAAAATTGAGGGTCAGTTCCAATTCCGGAATGGAATTGACCACATGCCTGAAGTATATTCATGACAATATCTTGTCTCTGTGTACTACAGCAACAGTCATGAACAGTATAATTGAATTGAAACAAGCTTATGTCTGTGGGGCTTTTGTCCATGCACCATACTATCTAGCAACTAGCAGATGCTTTCAGTATAATACCTAATAATTATATATATATTTACATATATGGATGGACCCCTTATAGAATTTTGACCTCCCTGGCCCAATGAAAACAGTGCAATGTTGATTAGATAATATAATGCACTTTGGAGCTAGGATGCTACAATTTTGGTTACATGTGTTTGGTTATGTTACCAGTGGCATTCGTCAAACTGACCAAACAAATTCATTAAAAACATTAAGAAATCAGTGAAAGACCCATTGGTTGAATTAACATGGCTCCATAGGGAAAATTGTTGATTACTTTATACGTTCTATATGACACTGACACTCTTATATTCTAAAAATAATATATACAAGAGAAAGTTTCTCACATTGTGATTCATTTTTATTATGCAAAAGATGAATTTTGTAAAATTTTCAAGTTACTGTATGTGTAATCTTTTCAGATGAAGTATTCACCATTGGTTCGTACAAGTACAGGTACTAGTTTTGAAGCATCCAGCGCTACAGGTGATGCTGTCAATCTTTACATTACGGATGTCACCTTTAGTGCCATCACTGCTACTACTGCTGTGGCACCACATACAACTGATGCTGGAATGCAAATCAATCCGGTAACGATATTTCAAGTGCGACACTTCGCTAATGCTGCTGTAGTCACGGATGACATTATTGCACCAATGAACGTTGATCATGACTACTCCTATGTGAAACTTCTATCAGATTCAGTGAGAATAAAGACATTGGTGCAGATGATGCACACTATGTGATAACAGCGACATAACCGAGGGTGACTCAAGCAGCTCCGACACCTATGAGAAAGAGAAGAAGTTTGTCATTTGTGAGAAAAACTTATGTCACTTTTCTGCACCAGTCAGAATAAGTGGTGTATTGATGTATGTTTAGTGCCAGTAGTGTATTGGAACAAATGGTTGGTGTGCAAGTACTATCAGTCAGAACGAGTAGTGTATTGATACATATGACATTTACTGTCAGTACAAGTAGTGTATTTGGTAGATGATGAGACGCTTGGTTTACATTTGCTGTCGGTAGGAACAAGTAGTAGATTCAGTCAGAACAAGTAGTATATTGGATACACATGATTGGTGTACATTTACTGTCAGAAGAAGTAGTGAAATTGTGCAGATTCCAGAATGAGATCATTGGTGTACATTTACTGTTGGTAGGAACAAGTAGTGTATTGGTATGCATGATTGGTGTATGTTTACTGTCAGTCAGAAGAAGTAATATTGTTACACATGATTGGTGTACATTTACTGTCCAATCAAAACAAGTAGTCTATTGCCATTGGTACAGATGATGATGGTGAAACAGTTAAAATGCCTTGGCTTTATAAAGAATAATTATTTCCTAAGCTAAACTACCAGTATATTTGATATGTTGTGGCATAATAATGATGTGTGTAACTGTGATATCCATGGTCCAGGTTGTATTTCCCGGTGGTAGAAGTCACTGTTTTTAGTCAATGTTTAGTCTTGGTTTCAGTCGTTCTAGTTAGCCTTATTTCTTTGGTAATTGTTTTTCTACGTGAATAAACTGTTGATATATTTTATGTTGGTCTCAATATAAATGAAATTGTGTGTAGTGACATGCAAGATGCTGCAGGTAACATTTTGTTGACAGAAGTCGGATATGGATAAGAAGGCATTCACATCATTCAGTTATTAATATTTTAGTGGGAATTTTTGTAGTTTTCCAGGTTGTTTTTCAACCTGCTGCATACTGTGGGTGCCTCACAATTTGTCTATATCAGACTATCAGTACACTCACCTGTGTCAGGTCAATCTCCATTGCTAAACTTTCCATCAATTCGGTTCAGAATAGACATCACAGATCCTTCCCACATCGCAGGATGGGATTACTTGTCTTGCCTTTCCTGAGCCTGAAATATAATTTGTCGGGGGTTAGTTGATAGCACTAATTCCATAATTACCATAATAGTTGCAAAACTGTGAACATTACACATACTGTCAGTAGTTAATTATTGTTATTTAAATGATTACATTACACCAAACAACAAGGTGTTGTGGTGTGCTACAAAGAGGGGTGATTACAAGTACGAATATTAATGTAATCATGATTACAGTAATTATTGCAATCACAATTACTAGTGTAGTCATGATTACAATCATTATTACAATCACGATTACGGTAACATTTAAGAATATATATATATATATATATTCACATAATGAATTAAATAAACCCTCATGTTATTATTGTCATCAATGTTATTCAACACAAAATCAAATACAATATTAAAATACAGTCACGGTACACTTCATTAGATTAGATATAAAATAAAAAGAAAAGCCTGCTTGCATTGCCATTGTAGTTCGGACCTCGCCCTCGGGCTAGGTAAAAGAAATATGCAGAAAAAAATATGATTATTAAAATGGCAATGATTCGATAACAATTGAATTACTGACCTGCTAGGGCGAATCAATGAGTCGGCACGCAAATCATGCAATGAAAGCAGACCAACATCTAGCAACGCTCTGTTTGTGCATATCACTACAAAATCATCGTCTTCGCCTTCGTACGGTGATGCAAGCACCAACGCATTCGGGCACACGGTGCTGCATAGCCATAGCCATAGCTTAGCTCTAGGCATGGTAGCTTCCTCGGCGCAGCATGATGACTCAACGTAAACGTGCACAGACATCGGGACGCAATTTCCACAGGTTCACCACATCACATTACCTAGTCAGGAATCGTTGACAGTCAAAGCGCTGTTGTCATTTTTCCTGAATCCAACGTCAACAAAGGCGAAGCCGACCTGGAGTCTGGAGCGTGACTCGCACACACTCGGTGACACTTTACGACTGTCAACGGTTGTTTCCGTGTGGCCTGTCGAACTAGACTCTTCGTCTGTGGTGTCCATTTCTCCAAAGATAGACAACTATTACGGAAGTTCAGTAAACCACTAATCGCTAGTAGCAGATCTGGTAAAACTGTCACAAGCGATGCATCCATCTTGTCAACAAGTAAACAATAGTTCCGGTATTCCGTAATCGCACATTCTCGTTGGTTAGCGTCTCGTGTGTTCAAGAAGTGTGGCGTTTTCCACGATTTTTTGCGTGTTTTGTTGCAATTTCTTTAACTTTTTTATTTGGGACGAACAAAAACGCTATTTTGTTGACGTGTGTAAGCACTTGTATATATAACAGAGACCCATATCTTTTTTTTCGCTCCAGAATGTCTCTTTACGAAATAAATCGCAAAAATCGAAAATTTACATTGATTAGATATACGCGACTCAAACCACTCGTTTCGACAACAAGATGGCGATACGCAGTGATGTATTTTGTCGATTTTTGTCTCGTTTATCTCATAAATTAGCAGGTATCTGTCACCATTAATGCATAGTTAGATAATATATATATTTAAATATACGGCATAACACAAAATTGCTTCAGTTCCCCTTTAAAGGTGAGCCTGATATGTGTCATACTGAGCTTCGTCGATGGGTTTAGGGTTCATTACCGACTAGGGCGACATCTTGCGTAACTTCGATGTTTCCCCATGATGACGCACGCGCCAACCCGCCCCGACAAAAATGCGCCAACCTGCTCCGACCTGGTCGGCCACTTTTTGCATAACACACACGCACACGCACACTCACGCGGGGTAGTAGGGTTTTGTCATAACTGTATCATGTTGTCTACGAAGTATACACGATCAGTAAGAACCCATGGTGTAGAAGACGCTGATCAAGTTTATTAGGCCTTACTCAACGTGGTGAAAAACCGTAATAACTTTTGAGTGGCTTCGTCTGTGTGGCTGCGTGGTTCTAGTGTCGTTCGTAATCGCACAAATCAACACGCCCCATGCGTCAACACGCCTCGGTTTGCTACACAATGTTCAACGATCGAAGGTCAAAAGAGTGACACTTATCACGTGAACGGTGTTTGTCGAACGGAGAAATGGCGCAGTATAACTGTATCGTTATCGGAGCTGGAATCGTCGGGTCTGCCACTGCCTACAGTCTGTCGCGGCGAGGATGTTCGACCCTCCTACTGGACCAGGTGGGGTCGTGTTGGACGGCGTGTGTAATGCATAACAACGCGTCTATTTTGGTGTACGAGTTTAGAATACTCGATTGCAGGCGATATCGATTGGTTGCAACAAGGGCGCCTGTAATATGAGAACCTACGTCAGTGGTGTCAACAGACGGCGCCGCTAATTCAGATTGACGAGGATCCGTTGCTTCTAATTAACTACGCATGCTACTTGTTGCAATTTGAAACACTTATAACATAAGCGCGCTTTGAAGTTGTCTTTCGGGTGATTTGTTTTCGGGGAGGGAGGGAGGGAGGGAGGGAGGGAGCAACAAAATGTAGCGTATTTAAAATCGATGACTGCGTAGGGTCTAGCTATCAGCGTGTAATTTTTCATTGACAAACGTTGAATGTAACTGTTTTTATTACAGTTATAATTAAACAAATACCCTACCCTACCTAAGTACCCAGAAATTACCTGCCCAAAAATAACTGTAATTGGAAAATAAACGATGTTTTGGGGAAATACACCAATGCATGACACAAAAGGAAGCTAATCCCCCAGTAAAACAGCTGCTACCCCCAGTAAAACAGCTGCTACCCCCAGTAAAACAGCTGCTACCCCCAGAGAAACAGCTGCTACTACCAGCAAAACAGCTGCTACCACAGTGAAACAGCTGCTTCTCCCAGCGAAACAGTTGCTATCCCCAGTGAAACAGCTGAAACAGCTGCTGACCCCCAGTGAAACAGCTGCTGACCCCCAGTGAAACAGCTGCTACTCCCAGAAAAACACAGTTGCTGACCCCCAGTGAAACAGCTGCTACCCCACACTGAACCAACTGCTACCCCCAGTGAAACAGTTGCTACCCCCAGTGAAAGAGCTGCTGACCTCCAGTGAAGCAGCTGTTGACCCCAGTGAAAGAGCTGCTGACCCCAAGTGAAAGAGCTGCAGACCCCCAGTGAAGCAGCTGCTGACCCCTAGTGAAACAGCTGCAGACCCCAGTGAAACAGCTGCTACCCCAATGAAACAGCTGCAGCCCCGAGTGAAACAGCTGCTATCCCAGTGAAACAGCTGCTACCCCAGTGAAACAACTGCTACCCCAATGAAACAGCTGCAGCCCCCAGTGAAACAGCTGCTACCCCAATTAAACAGCTGCTACCCCAATGAAACAGCTGCTACCCCAGTGAAACAGCTGAGACCAATTTCGTTTAGTATTAAGCATATTTTTTGTTAGATGGGCCCTAACTCGGCAACAGTTACTCGTTGAAACTCAACCTAATTATCTAGCAATGTATGTATGACACTAAACATCGTGATATACGAACATGTTACAGGAGTCGACTACGATAAATTTATATAGAAATATAATACATATCCTGCGGTAAATTTATGTAGAAATATAATACATATCCTGTTTACTGTCATATTGGTGACAGTTTATCGCTAGGATACATTGTGTGCCGTTTACGTGAGGTGATCAGCCTGCCACGTGTCTACGTGTCTAATTACGTAAAATGACGTAATATCGAGTAATCGTGGCTGAACGATGCCCCGCCAATGACGTCATTAACCATTTTACCACTGCCACGACTTGAATTTGTATCTCATACACCATTGTATGGTATTAGAGAATATACTTGACTTGATGTGCAAATTTTACACATCTTTATTTCATTTGGTAAACTCCTAAGTTTTGTCAAGAATGGCATACCATTGTGGATAGTGTCTGTATTTGAAATGTGTCAAGAAACATAGTAACGTTTGTTTTTTTGTTTGAAACTACGTTACGCTACCCAGTTGCCTGTTGCAATGACGTAACGAGTCGTAAACAACAATGACGTCAGCCAACCATTCTATACCACTCCGCAACCGTTCGTTTTGAATTTATGATAAAAATGTGACAGTGGTGATCTGCTGAGTGACGTCACTTCCGCGGAGTGTGTGGAAGACGTAGACAAAGTACTGGCGTAGATCTATGCGGACGGTGTAAATGATTAACACGTATTAACCGATATATAAGTTTCAACTGGTTTGGACAGTTGTTTTCGAGTAGATTCACTTGTGAACAACCAACACAATATACCCTATACTGTGATCAACCAAACACAGTGGGCCCTATATTGTGATCAACCAAACACACTAGGCCCTATATTGTGATCAACCAACACAGTAGGCCCTATATTGTGATAAACTAACACAGTAGGCCCTATATTGTGATAAACTAACACAGTAGGCCCTATATTGACGCCTCCGCAACTCGCAACTGTATCATACTTCATTCGTTCACCTCAAACGTCTCGTTTATTTGTTTGTGAGACTAAACTTATGGTTGGTTTACTCGATCAATTAAATGCCCAATTGGTCGGCGGGTACGAAGTCGTGCAGTATTGCGGTGCAAGAATCGGTAGTGTAAACTCTTTCGCTAGACCGATTAACGAGACCGATTAACGTGGCTATGATTGTGTAGGTGAAATTGGGGATAGGTCCAATTTGACCGAGAGTCGGCGGCGATTTCGAGGCAGTGGCCAATGAGCAACCGACAGCAGGCGCACTTATTGTTACCTTTCATCAAAGCTAAAATCGGGGTGGCGCGAGTCAAAATCAAAGTCACAATATCTAGACACGTCGTTCGTCTAAACGCACACATAATTTAGTTGCGCATTGCATGCGAAACGGCGTCGCCCAACCAATTTGGGCATAAATCGCCCGTGTAAACTGGCCTTCACTATTTCACCAAGATTTTGACTCGATGGGTACAAAATGATGTATCCTATTCATTAAGGCATTCTATTTGTATGATGTTTTTCCTAAACATCGAGGTATGACACTACATGAAACCAGTGTAATTTGGCCTCGGACCCCCGACACCCCACGTGAAACATCGAATTACATCCCCGGGTACATCCCCGGATATATTCCCGGGTACATCCCCGGATACATCCCGGGTACATCCCCGGATACATTCCCGGGTACATCCCCGGGTAGATCCCCGGGGCGACTTTCTGTTTGCCCGGTGGCATAACGTAAAGCTGATCGGAAAGTTGACAATGTTTTTTTTTGGAAAATACATCGGTATTCGACGCTAATCGTAACATGTCTTCGCATCAAGGAAACATAAACGTGTGGATAAGTTCTCAATGAATGCTAAACTGACGTTTTCAGTAGGAAATTTGGTTTACGTAATTGAAAGCCACTATTGCTGTGATTGTTTTAGTTCGCCCTACCACACTCAAGGGGGAGTTCTCACGGACAGAGCCGCATCATACGTAAGGCGTATCCGGAACCATACTACGCAAAAATGATGGTCGAAGCCTTTGAAAGCTGGTCACAACTTGAGAAAGAGACGCACACAGAATTAATAATGTTTGTATTCTCGTAAATCGATATGCTGGAAAGCTAAACGCCTGTTTATTTGAGCGAATGTTTCCAATTTGTCGACACGCTGTCGTGCGATATCGCATTGCAAAAATTTGTTGTGAAGCCGCAAGGTCAGTAAAGGAGACCGATTTGCGGAACGCTTTTGTCGAGGAGAATTAGGACTATACAGTTGACCCCGATTGTGACGGCGTGGCAAATCATCGATACACAGGTGAACCCGTCGTGACCTTTCGTCAAAACCTAAATCATGTTGTTCGTCTAAACGCAAACACAAGTTAATATAGCGTTATCGCGCGACACAGTGTTGCCCGACAAATGAGGAACCGTGTAACTATCGTCGATAGTTGGCTGATTCTTTTATTCTGTGTACATTTATTGTTATCAAGATCAGATCTTACGAAACATATCAAACACAAAAGAAAAGTACAACACATAACAAACAAACAAAACAAACAAACATAACAAACAAAACTACCTTGGCAAGATTCTTGTTAACGTGCCAGATGTCCAGTGAATGTTCTACGGGTGCCTTGACTTCTGCTTCTCCTGCACGGTTTAGTCTTCCTAAATTCATAACAAGAAATAAAATGCATTTTTATAGCCACTTTTAGGCACAATGCAGACCATGTGGTGCTAGAAACTAGAGAATCACACAAACACTCACAACACACTTCATATTGTCTGTAAAATGTATCAGTGATCCCTCCGTATATGTGCAATATTTTGCACAATACCAAGGACTGTCCATCCAGCCATCACCTAAAAAGCATATTGGTAACCCAATGTTTTGAATCACAACACTAGAGAGCAGGGCTCATTGAACTGATGGTTTTGAGAACCATGGGAGTTTACCAGATTTAAAAAAAGCCTGATTGCCTTTATTTGGTGAAGTATTTGGGGCTGTACATTAATAGGCACACTACTACTAGTATTGGGCCTAAGAAATAAGTGTGTTTCTTGTGATAACCTGACTCTACCTAGATTTAAATGTCGGATAAAATATTAGGATTGGCCCGAATTATTGTTACTGATATTTCAATAAAAAAAATACTATTTAGACTTAATTAGCATTGGAAGATATCACTTGAGCAACAGAAAGATGTGTGTAATTCTATCTGGTTTCATCAAAACTAAATAACACACTTGCATAAACGAGCTGGCGTGTCGTAGTGGATGCTAGAGCTAACATGTCGTAGTGGATGCTAGAGCTAACATGTCGTAGTGGATGCTAGAGCTAGTTTGTCGTAGTGGATACTAGAGCTAGCATGTCGTAGTGGATACTAGAGCTAGCATGTCGTAGTGGATGCTAGAGCTAACATGTCGTAGTGGATGCTAGAGCTAACATGTCGTAGTGGATACTAGAGCTAACATGTCGTAGTGGATACTAGAGCTAACATGTCGTAGTGGATACTAGAGCTAGCATGTCGTAGTGGATACTAGAGCTAACATGTCGTAGTGGATACTAGAGCTTGCGTATCGTAGTGGATACTAGAGCTAACATGTCGTAGTGGATACTAGAGCTAGCGCTTCGTTGTGGATACTAGAGCTAACATGTCGTAGTGGATACTAAAGCTAGCATGTCGTAGTGGATACTACAGCTAGCGTGTCGTAGTGGATACTAGAGCTGGCGTGTCGCAGTGGATACTAGAGCAGGCATGTCGTAGTGGATACTAGAGCTAGCATGTCGTAGTGGATGCTAGAGCTAACATGTCGTAGTGGATACTAGAGCTAGTATGTCGTAGTGGATACCAGAGAATAGCATGTCGTAGTGGATACTAGAACTAGCATGTCATAGTGGATACTAGAGCTAACATGTCGTAGTGGATACAAGAACTAGCATGTCATAGTGGAAACTAGAGCTGGCATGTCGTCGTGGATACTAGAGCTGGCATGTCGTCGTGGATACTAGAGCTAGCGTGTCGTATTGGATACTAGAGCTGGCGTGTCGTAGTGGATACTAGAGCTAGCATGTCGTAGTGGATACTAGAGCTAGCGTGCCGTAGTGGATACTAGAGCTAGCATGTCGTAGTGCGTAGTAAGTTTATAGGCTTGACTCTCGCGAGATGTTTCTAAAAGGAGATGAGCGGGAAAATTAATTTAAGAAGTACCTTTTGTCCGTGCGGATGAAAAATACGTGAATGAACTCGAACGTACGTCGTCGATTATAGACAGACCGGACTGTTGGTGTTTGGCAATGCTGCTATGGACGACCTCCGTCAGGTGGAGCGCTCTTTAACATCAGTCAACGCCCCATACCGGCGCCACAGTGCAACTGAACTTCGAGAGAAGTTCCCTATGTTTCGCTTTGACTCGCATCATGCGGGGATCTACGACGTAGAAGCGGGTCTGATCAGGGCGGACCGTGCAATACTTTCGTACCAGGTACGTAAACTAGTTTATGCAGATGAAAATGTGAAGAAAACAAAATATATATCGCAGTATCCCGTCCTTACGACTGTTCAGAGTACTTTACACTTGGTGGTGGTGGTGGTGGTGTGGTGGTGGTTGTGTGGTGGTGTGGTGGTGGTGATGGTTGTGTGCGTGTGTCGCAAGAAAAGGCCTCAGTTAATATTACTGGTAATATCCGCCTTTCACCGATCAGCAGTCGGTGATAAGTCAACACCTGGGCATCAACCAATGCTATTTCCTGTTGGAAAGCAGTGTAAGCACGTGTTGAATATGAGCTGTACTTTACCTTTGGAATAAACAGTGTCTTCAGAGGTCTCCAAATGCTCTTGAAATTCACTGAAGTCGATGGGCTTGGAGAAATCGCGGCTTGCTATCCCTGCACCCAAGTTGGGATTTTTTCATGCCTAAGAACCCCCCCATTCGTGGGTTGACAACTATGTCTTTTGCCAGGTACTCATTTATACATGACTGAACTGGGGCAAGGTGGGGGCACACGCACGCACACACGCACGCACGCACGCACGCACGCGTGCACGCACACACATCTCGACGTATCCAAAACAAATAAATAATGTAATCATTATTATAACAGAGATGAGGATATCAATGAAATTAATTTAGTCTTCAAACTAACTGAGTGCTGTTTTGTTGGCAGACTGCTTTCAGGAAGAATGGCGGAACATTAAGGGACGAAGAAATTGTCCAAAGCGTGATTCCAGGCGACGTTGTGACCGTGAAGACCTCGAAGCGAGAATATACCGCCAAACGCATCGTCATCGCAGCCGGGGCATGGACAGCTAAGCTCACCCAGCCACTAGGACTGCGACTCCCCCTTCAGGTAGAATTCTGAACCAACAATGTATGTTTTGAACTGTAAAAGGCCATTCAAAAAGTATGTAACACCTCTGTCTCGGAAATTTGATACGCTCACCCCAAAGTAACGTGCCGTAACGCTGGTCCGAACCCACACAACGCTCGATAATTACCCCCCCCCCCGATCAATGGCCGAGCAGATCTCACCAAATCATCATTCAGTCGTACGTATGTGCGTGTTTATTGTCTGGGGCATTAACAAGTTGTAGACGACAACGGCTGATGGAACGACGATACGTTGCTCCAGTGTTTGTAGGTGATCCACACGCGAGTGGGCTATCTGAAGCAACGAGAGAACATCCATACCGTGGACAACGGGATGCCTTGCTTCATATACCTCCACGACAATGCAGACACTCTCGATCACATCTACGGCTTCCCCTGTGTTGAATATCCCAACCAAGTAAAAGTAGGTGATCATATCATGCTAAATATATACTTGGAACTGACAGTTATTTCCAGCAATCCACATTTCTTATCATGTAATCTACTTGCCTGGATCTTCGGGTTCTACCACAGTAATTACTTTTGTCCACATTCTATATCATCTAATGAGTCTAACCTCTTTTATCAGTTTGCTTAACTAGATAATATATAAATATACATCACTTAACTGGCATCAACACTATCAAAATACATTAATTCGATCAAAATGCACATATGACATTCTGATTGTTTTCTATGCGTGTCTATTATTCTATGTGCATCTATGCATGTGAGTAATCATATAAGTATTTGCAATACTTTTTGAAATGCTCAATACAATATTGGAAGTATTTGTAATACTTTACTTTGTGATACTTTTAAAACGTGTTTCTTAAAATTGCAATATCCTATTGAAATACTTTTAAAAAGCGTCGGAAGTAGTTGCAGTATTGCGCATACATCTGTTATATATGTACATATGTTGTGTGTTTAAATTATTGAATTATAATAATTGTCGGTTCACTGTGACTGAACGTACAATCAACACCTGAGCACCGTGTACGTGTCAGTTGCCTCACTCCCTCTAACTTGTAGTTTTCTTGGTGGTTTGACACGGCCCCGCTCTGTTCACCTGGGGACGGGTCAATATTTATTTTCCCATTGTCGACCATGTTAGCATTTTTAAAGCTGTTCACAAATTTATATTTTTAAACTGTAAATATTTATTATTTCATTAACTTGGTGGATAAAATTCGTCAACTTACGTAATTTTTTCTCTCCAGAAAATCAACATACAAGATGCTCCCCATCAAATTGCGTCCAAAACAGTTACATCATGTCCTCATGCGCAAGGGATCCTACAGTCACTGACACAAGGGATCCTACAGTCACTGACACAAGGGATCCTACAGTCACTGACACAAGGGATCCTACAGTCACTGACACAAGGGATCCTACAGTCACTGACACACGCATAAGCCACTAGAAATTTTAATCTGGCCACAGTATGTGTCGTAGTCCTTAAATTGGCCGTGTCCCTGTTCAAAAATAATTTGACATACAGGCAGCAAAGAATTGCCAAAGGGGTATCGCGTCAAAATTACTGGCACTATTCATTCCATGAACCCAGAAGTAAAACAGTGATCCATCCCCAGGTGTCGTGCCACTGGGGCCCTGACTTAGATGACCCCGACTTCCGCGATGCTGCGTCTCCCGCGGACCAGCAAATCGTGCAGATGGTCGAGGGGTTCGTGCAGCGCCACCTACCGGCAGTTATCCCCGAAGTCGGCATCGTTGAACACTGTATGTACACGGTAAGTATTAATATAATTTTCGATCCTTCTTATTAAATATGTATGCTTAACCTAACGATTCCCAGAACGAGGCAGCCGTATGTTATATGTTGGAAACTATGGCAACTGCTCCATTAACTATACACCAGTTGTATATTATGTATATACACAGTTTGTGTGTTGTGTACGATCTTCGCCGTTTTCTCCAGTTGACTCCGGATAGAAACTTCATCCTGGACGCCCATCCTCGCTGGAAGAACATCGTTATCGGCGCAGGATTTTCAGGTAAACCAACAAAAGGGGCCCATTAGATTATGCAACTCGGAACAACAGTAGAAAACACACATAACGTTGTTATCTGCGTCAAGTACTATTGTCAGCAGACGGACGGACGGAATACTAAACCTTTTGCCCGTAGTAGGGAACAGTCAAAATGGTATTTAAAAAGGCATTGTGGTTTGGCTCATAGTTGTATGGGCAATGTTGCTTCAACGAGAAAGGTATGTGGGAAGGTTTGATCTGGCAGATGTATGCCGCCCTAGTAATGTAATGTACATATGTAAACGTGGATGCTAAGGCGAAGCTTGCGACTGGGACGTCAGGCTCTGGATCCGTCAATTACGTTATTCAGACAATAGAAGTTGGACATGCTAGCCGTATAACGTGTTACCATACTTTATCCTGCCTAACTTTAGTCCAGCATAAAGTTAAACATGATAAACTCCCATGTGCCACTTAGGCCTATGTCTTATGTTGAAATCGTTAAAAGAATTAAATTTGATCGTAAGGTCTGGTTACTTGCAAGTGTGAATAGCCGTATGTGATAGTATATAGAACCGAACAACGTGCGCCCCTTTTCGCCGACCGAATTTTGACCGGATCCAGTTTGTCTGATGATTTCACCTAAACTAAATAACCAATTTGTACAAACGAGCTACCTAATGGATATTAGGTAGGTTTGGTTTTTGGTGAAGTTATTCTAAAACAATAGATGACTACGAGCGAAAAGTGAGTTGCCAGGTAAGTTTTAATATGATTTTAACTGAATTGAAAAAAGTATATGACAATTGGCGGCTTTGTTGCAGGTCACGGGTTCAAACTGGCGCCCGTGGTTGGTAAGGTGCTGGCAGAGCTGGCGACTGGTCAACAACCTTCATATGACCTTCGTCCGTTCAGAATGGACCGCTTCGTTGACAACACCACAAAAGCACGCCTGTAGTGCATCCACGACTTTCTCACATTTGTTGAATAGTGAAGGGGGTCGTTGGAAAGTCTGAATACTGGCTTGGTTACAATAATAAAATACGCCATGTTGTTCTCAAACTACACTACGTGTGGCATGCGAATAACAGAGCATCATTTTCAAAACATGTCCGAAAGTGACTCTCAAGAATAGTTTACCTGTGCGCAGTCAGGTTCACCAAAGTCTTACTAGACCCATTCAATATGTCCCAGTTTGTACGATAAGCTCCGTTTAAGCATGCGCAGTAAACTAGCGGACATAGATAATTATACGGGTACGTTTGCGGTCTTGCGGATTTATGTTACCAGTCTTCTATGTGTTCTCACGCTTCGTTCACGAAACAGACGCGCACGCTTCATGCATTATATTATCATACGTGTCAACATATGTTCATGGAAAAGCGGGAAAGTGATGTGCCGCTCTTATTCGCGGTCAACGCACGGGAGAGAAAATGTGGAATCATACGAGACCAAAGAAATAACATGTGCCTAGAATGACCTCGTGTGTCTAGAATGGCTTCGTGTGTGTAGAATGACCTCGTGTGCCTAGAATTTCCTCGTGTGCCTAGAATGACCTCGTGTGCCTAGAATGGCCTCGTGTGTCTAGAATGGCCTCGTGTGCCTAGAATGACCTCGTGTGCCCAGAGTGAACTCGTGTGCAACAAATAGATCGATTTTTCCATGTTTTTTTTTGGTATTTCCCGCCCGAAAGCGCTAATGTTGACACCTATGTGTTCTTCAGTCTCGGCTGTAAGAACAGATACATAACTCTTTCAGCTCGGTGCGCGATTCGTACGCAGACCCCGCCCTCGGGTAGGTGATCACACCCGGGATGGGGTGTATGGATAAATGGTCCCCCATGGAGGTCTGACACGTACGTACGTACTGTACGTATGTATGTACGTACTTTCGTACGCATGCATGTAAATGTATATCAACACACCGACACATGTTAATTACACTTATCATGTACACACATTATTAAACTTCATAACAATAATACACTTCTATGGCGCCTGCATCCTCAGGGACCTGAGGTCAGAGGCGCAATAAAAACTGATTCATTAAGCACAATCATGAACAGGGACGCGCAAAAAATCATTATCAGAACAAGGGACCACCGAAGATTTATGGTGGAAATGCAATTTGGAATAAATGTTTTTTTCGGAAGGTAGCTATAGCTTCATCTGAATTCATATGATGACCGCAGCGGCTTGGTGTGATTGTTGGACCTTCAAATGCTCAGAAAATTGTCAACCTTATGTCGCGCACTGCGTGTGTGCACACACTGATTGTAACAAGGCTACACATTTTATCGAAAATTTGCTAGGTCTGTCAGAGGTAAAGTGTACAATGCTTACGAACGGAGCAACTTCGAAGTTGAAGTATAAAAGTGCGTATCGGTGCCTTCAGTGCTTCTTCGTTCCACGTTAGTTTACGTAATTGGCGTAAAACAATCGCTCACGTGACATGTTTATTTAGTGACGTAAATTCACGTCATCGCAGCAACACATGGCCGCGAGTAAACATTCCCGACCCGTCACCATAACAACACCAATAACAGCAACAATAACACTAACTGTTGTATCTCGTGATTGAGAATATATATTAGTGTTGAATTGTGTGCATAAGATGTTGCCCAACAACTACACCCTTGACTAGATGTATTTTAACCCAAATGTATGAACCTGACTTAAGGCTTGTTTAAACGAACGAGTTTTGTCCGGTTATGTCATCCGACACAGTGCGTGCGACATAATCGGACAAACATCGCTCTTGAAAACACTCTCGCAAGACTGACTAACTAAACCAATTTGTAACTGTGATTGCGTAGATGAAACTGGTGGTGGGTCCAATTTGACCGACTGTCAGTTGACAGCGTTAAGCAGTGGCCAATAACCGACCACCACGACCGAGTGCACATCTAAGCTCAAGTGGAGATTGTCGCGAGTCAATAGGTCGCACCTGCAGTGTTTATACACGTCACTTGAGTAAAAGCACACATAATTTGTCTGTGCGTCATCGTGCGACACCATGTCGGACGACATAATCGGACAAACTTCGCTCGTGTAAACTCGCCTTAACAATGTCATCGGGTTTAGAATGACTAGAACATTACCACAGAAGGCGACCCATAACGTTAGGCCCTACCTACACCCAAACCCCTACTTTTACTCGCCCAGGATATGTGGCCGGTGAAGCCATTCCCTATAGCCATTGTGTCGCTGGTCTTTCCCAGTTGCCATAGGCTGGCATTTGATGGTCTCTGAAATATGCAACGTTTATTAACATTAACCACACGACCAGTCCTGAATGACACGCAATCATGTTATCATTTAATGCTGCAACATTGACACCGCCCGACACAATCGGCGAACATGAAACAGGATTGATCACCTACACTTCAATGGCCCATTCAGCTACATGCAACGTCACTGAGGTGATCCGTCTGTTCGCATAAACCAACAGACTAAATCAAGGAGTACCCCACGAGGACACATTATCGAGGTTGCGGACCGAGACATTCCTGTTGACGTGAAGCCATCGCTTGGGTACACAACTAACACACCTACCGGCTCTGAGCAGAAACAAGTCATGTTTCGTCATTATGTTTCTGTTACATTCGCAGCTACTGGAGAATCACAAAGTAATTGATACTAGTGATGTGTTGAAGAACAATGGAAATTACAGTCGTATGGAATGGGTAAGTTGCGTTTTAAGACAAACAGGTAAATACAACTACGGGTGTACACGAAATCAACTTCAATTGCATTAGTGTAGTGCGCAAGCTCGCGCAAATAACGGATATATATTCGAGTCTTTAAGGTAACAAACGATACCCACGACACGCAGTTATACCAAATCATTTGTCGCTAGATAGCTGCAACATATTATTACACCCGAGTCATAGCTGTCCGGTCAATATAAATTCGCCTACATGGCGAATTGTTATTTTATCGAATGGAAGTTAATGCGTTCAAACGGCTAATTCGTGGTGTTGGCTCTGCCATTACTGGCACTGTGGCAGATGTGAATGGTGGTAGTGATTACCCTGGAATATATTACAGACAGTTTAACTATGTTTCCTATAAAACAATGTGTGGTTGTGTATGATCGATCCCTCGTATCTGCGTATGTTTCGCATGTATGAGGAAGACGTTTTGTAAGCCTGCTCGGGGGCCCATTGGGCTGGTTTGTACATTAAAACCATTTCGAAATCCCCCAATGGTTGGGACCTTATGTAGACGGTTGACGTAGATTACGTAACTCTGAACAATAGTAGGACCTACAATAGTATTACTGCATAGGTAACTTCGAACTATCCTTCGTAGGAAGGTTCATACGGTATGAACGCTTCGTGAAACCGCCCCCTGCATCGCGGTAGTAGCGCCTCTAAAAGTTCATGGCTGAGTTCGCTGTGACTGGGTACTGCAAGGAGTCATAAGCTATTGCAGCGACTGCCTTTTTCCCCGTGCAGCGCCATATCATTCGGCTAGTCGCAAGCTAGTGGCAGAGAGTTCAACAATTACGTGATTTAGTCGAAATATTAGCGTGCGTGTCAGCTAAATACTAATAGGGGTGGCAGTTTCAAAATATAATAACATAGTGTGATTCAATGTCTCTATATCTATAACTAGTTTCAATCACATGAAACTGTCGCCAGTTGTCGCCACGTTTCGTCAGCTGCGCACAGAGTTGGAGCGTGCACATTCGTCCGCCCTGCGTCGCCGCCATTCGCAGACATCAGAGAACTCGCAGCGTCCGCACTTCCACGCCTCCTCCACGTCCACGCCCACAGCCTCTCTTTCGCCCCGCCAGTAGCGTGCCGCGTGCAACAGGCGCGTCTCCAACCAGCGCTCTTCGTATTCAGCGTCCACGAGCGCTATGGTGGACGCGTCTGCTTGGTGACAATACTCTATGACACAGCGCCGAATGCACATCATGGCTCCGGCCTTCGTTGATAGTTCAACAAATATATCGTTCAAGTTCCGACAATGCAGACCCGATGCCGAAACATGCATCGACAGATCTGCACCGAATTCCTTCTCAAAGTTAAATGCGATGTGCTTCCTAATGATAGTTTTCGTCGTAACACCTACGATTAAATCATCCCACAACTTCTTGTAGAGCGATACCTGCAACCGGTTTGCGTCTCCTTGTGCTTTCGACGGCAGCGACTTCGTAGACCTCGTTTTCAATTCGACGAGGTCAAGGTCATAGGTTACCGGGTCAAAACGAAGCTCGTCAATGATCCCGCTCACGAAAATGCCGCAGTCGAATGGTGCGCCAAATATTGGGATCTCCCGCGCCACACTGCGGCCGTTAAGAAAACCAAGTATGGCATTTATGATATTTAAAACTTTAAGGCCGAAAGCGTCTTCCCTTGACGTGATGGATACCGTCACTGAATCCTGGACAGCTAGCTCTACAAGAACAGAAATTAATGCACAAATGTGAACAAAAGAAAGCGTGATATCAGTTATTTCAGACAAAATCTTAAAAACAGTTAACCATTTTTGTAACCCTAAAATTCTTCTAAAATGCTGAAAAGTCGAGGCAAGTTCTTAAAAATTCAAACAGCACCATTTTACAATGCCTAGTTCTGCCAGGAGCAGACCTATAATCACGTAAGTCATCGTCAAGATAAATTTGGTTACTATATTTGATCTTGCTATATAGGTAACCCGTATTTCTGTGGTGCACAACACGTACAAAACGTGTGCTTTATTCAACACCGTCTAAAATCGTCTTCTTTCCTACTGGTTCCCCGCCCGTCCACTAGGTGACACCGTTTGCTTATTTTAACCTTGCACGCACAGAGCGTTGTGCAGAATTAACAATGTTTCGGTCGCGAAATGTCGTTTTTAAGTTTGGTTTTTATTAATGACGATGCTTTCTCGCACGCCAGACAAACAAGTTAACCATTCACGGTCGAAACTACTAGCAGCATATGTGATCACCAGATGGAGCCACACCAGTAACTAGTGGAACGCTTCCTGTAATAAGTATCCTACCGACCTGCTTGAATTGCGCTGACCCTAATGTTTTTAGTAGTATTCCTATTCTGATCAAGGGGTAAAATGACGTTAGAAAGGCCAACGTCATTGGATTGCATCATGTGAGCCTGCTGCCCAATCAGAGCGTCTACACACAAGGCATTGTATTATACTTTCGCCGTATATCAACAAAAACAACGTTACACAGAAAAACAACATATAAATTCTTACCTATCATAACTTAAGCTGTCGTAAAAGAATTACCTACATACCCTCATTTTCCACCTTGTAATCAGAAATAAATAACCACTATTTGACTTAATAGAGTGCCTGTATGACACCTGGTCGGTTGATATTTTTGGCAATGGTGTCACTGTCTTCCAGTCAAGAGGGCTGGAGGTTAGCCAAAAGAATTTATTACTGTGCAAAAAAATGGTACTTCAGGAATACATATAACATTTTAATTGTTTTTATATTTTGCTTTCACATTATACACATCTTGTTTTGTCGTATATCAGCTAGATTCTGCTGCAGTAACTACAAGATGCCGTTGGTACTTACCCCTTGCCAGATGGATGTTAGTCCCTACGGTCATCACTGGGTCCTCCACGTTAGTGACCGGCTGTGTGAACTGGTGGACCATCTTCTGTTCACACCAGGACTGTGAGACCAGGTCAGTCACCCACAACTGACCATGGCGGAACCTGACAAGGGGGACCTGCTTCGTGTCCACTGTGACAGCAGATGACTGTTCCAGGACGTGGTCATTTCTAGACAACTCATCTTTGTGACAACCTGCTGGGTGTGTTAAAAAGACTTTAATACTTTGGGTAATAATTTACATGTGGGTGTATAAAATTGTGCCATCTCTGAGTAGTGCTGGTAACACCAATCTGTCAGACCCACACACTAACCCGACTGTGTGCATCCTCTGGTTTACTACGCATGCTCAAAGGGAGTTTGACATGCTAACTGGAATATATTGAATAAAGGGTCTTTCTAGTGCACTAAGTTTACTGTACCTGCAAGTGCAGCAGATAACTCTGGGATAACCAGGTTGGTAAAAGAGAAAATGTAGTTTGCAAATGTACCATTACTTTGAAAATTTATATTGTGGAATAAAAGTCTAGTAATGACAAAGATTTTTGTCAAGAAAAATAAATTTCCGTAATATCTAATGGTAATGTTCAAAGTAATGATAATGTGATTAAAGGCCATAAATCATAATGGAAAATGTTACCATAAATTCATAATCGTAGCTTTTGTCTATGAAAAGACAAAATAATGTGGTTCTTTTCAAAGTGAGATAAAAATACTGGTATGTTGCAGGCATGGGTTCTATTACAGACAATCTATTACTATTACTTCTTAATGTTTCTATTACTACTACATTAATTCTAATATAATTATTACTATGACCAGGATATCTATTACTACTACTGGGTCGTTAATTAATATCACTGAATGTCAGTTAACTACTTTTTTTGATGGGTCTGTGAACCCTAGAATTGCCTATGAACTCAGTCTTTGTAGTACAAGCAAAACATACATTTGTACACCATTTGAAGATCTGTGGTGAAAACATTTGTCCAAATTTGAACAAAGGGTCTGTATGACAAATGGCAATGTTACCATTTGGCAATTTGAAAAAAAAGAACTCAGAAGTTCTGCTCAAATCAAATTCAATACAGGTTGCAGCTCCTGTTCTAAGATAAAATTTGTTGCCTGCCTGCACACATCTGAAACCATGTCCTTTGTGTGTGCTAGGAATGTTTGAAGCAATAGCCACCCCAGTGGGGCATCTTAATAATTACTAATTGTATTGCTACTCCTGCATTGTATCATTAAGCAGGTATTTCTGAATACATTAAATTATCAACCTATTGGTTTTTTCCTGTTGTTTGAATAACTTCTCAGCAATTGTCTATACATTGTTTACAATTACTAGCAGCTGGAATAACATGCAAACAAACATGATCTTTTTGTAAGGTCACAGCAATAGATATAATATAAAAGAAATATACTATTATCTATTACTTTAGGATCTATTACTATTATTTTTGAAAAAAAATATCTATTACTATTACAGAAAAAAACTTATGTTACCTATTACAATATTACATATTACTATTACCCCATGTCTGGTATGTTGAACGGATTAGTCTCACTTATCCAACTCTCACTGGCCTTCGTGAGCTCGCCCAGAAGAGAGTCTGGCTCCAAACTCATGGTTTGACACCATTTTGTTTAGGCACTGCCGTGAAGCGCCATCAGCATCATTGTTGAGATTCTACACTGTAAATGATTTTAATTTTTAACGTGATAGTTGTGTCAATGACAATATAACCAATGTTTATTTAAAGTTAATTCGATTGCATTGTATAAACTGATAACAGGTCACTAGCTCTTATTTGATGAGTTAGCCAAATCCCCGGATGAGAGCCTAATTAATTTAATTATGTATGCACCCATAATCTAGGTGCATACATAGTTTTCGTCACAATGAAAAGTTTGGTTTTGATGCAGGTTCTGGTGTGTCCGACAAACGGTGACGCCACATCCCGGAACCTGAATAATTGAGGCTTATGGATGTATATGCTCTATCACTTATTATCGCCCACGCTTTGCCTTATCGGCGTACCATTGGCTGAAGAAGTTAAGTCAACCCTCAACAGGTCTTCATCGGACATGTCACCCCAGAGTTCGTTCTCTTCCATAGTGGTCACACGTAATATCGCGTCGTTTATGCTAAACAACCGCGTAACTTTTCGTTCACGGTTCCAGCACGGACGTTGTTTACGTTTTTAAGGACCTTGACCTTCGCGATGCCCGGGCAGCAACATAGCAACGTCATATTACTACACGAGCGCATCGATTTATTGAACGGTTTTACAGGAACCAAACTTCATCAATAGACGAAGTAATCGCAACTATGTGCTAAAATTGGCGTCGCATCTCTGTGATATATTATAGGTGCTTAAATGACGCATACGACAATGTGTCGTTGAGCAGGCTTATTTTCTTCCGCTCGTTCTAAATTATACGTTGTTTACAATTGGCGTGCTACGGCAGGGGCAGCTGGAGCTCTGATGACCTTTCACACAAAAACATATATGCTAGATCGCGTTGCAGAATGCGAGCTTGCTTGACCGGCAGCCAGCTAAGAACGCCGGGGGCTCTGTCAACTGCTACAGTTTAATGTTGCCACAGAGCAAGCATACTTCCATGGCGAATAAGCAATTTCGAGCGAGTCAACTGAGACGGAAGCGACATCGCGGTAAGACGAAGCGGAGTCGACGGAGGCCCGAGAAGCCAGAGCCTGCTAGCCGCAGCCCGACCCCCGACCAGGTTCGGGAGGCCTCGGAGGATGAAGCCGCAGGTAGGGTCACTGAAAGAAGATTGCTTTAAGATATTTGCAGAGATTACGCCTGAGTTTGATTATATAAGTTGATCGATCCAAGCAACATTAAAATGCGTGGCGCATTCAGAGTGCATTGGATCATATTTTAGGTAATACGTGTTCTTACACAAAATCATCTATGTCTGCTGATTTTATATGCATCTACCGTCCTCCTACAAGCACAATGTATTTGTTTTGATGAATTTCCAGATTTTCTTGATACCACCTTACAATTCCAAGAAGACCTCTGGTGATTTCAATAACCATCCTGATTTATTCAGTCTAAATACTAGATCATTCATGGATGTCCTTCAAACATATACATTACATCAACATGTTTCATTTCCTACTCATGTTCATGGTAATTGGCATGACTTGTTTATTACTATATCTACTTGTATTAACATCAAGGCACTATTTCCTACTGATAGTTTATCAGATCACCATTGTGTCATTATTGATGTGTGGTTACACGTCGGGTCAAGACCTAGAAAAAATATCACATTTTGATAAATAAATAAAATTTTATTTTTCTTATATTTTGATCCAACCAAAATCTACATTATGTGAGCTTGGTAATCGGTACCATGAAACATTAAGTAAACTCCTGGATAAACATGCCCCAAAACAAAGTAAAAGTGTACAAGTTCGCCCTACACCGATATGGATGTCTGTAGAAATAGTTGTAGCGAAACGTCGTTGCCGATATCTTGAAAGAATTTGGCGACGAACTCGTTCTCCACTTGATCGACCTCATTATACAAAACAACTACATATATGCAACCACATGATACCAAAAGCAAAGTCCGATTACTATACAAATTTTATCTCAATAAATTCTGAAAACCCTCGCCAGATGTGGAAATCCGTATACACAATTGAAATTGAAAACACTGCCTGAACACCGTTCATTGGATAGGCCTATTCAAAATAATTCACATATAAGATTGCTCGCATTCGATCGAATTTTGCTATTAATGATAATGACTAAGATTTCCCTGAACCACCACTTTCTGAAAATTATCGTTATGAAATCTGCTAACAAATCGTGTGATCTGGACCCATTTCCAACATTTCTACTAAAAATATGTATCAATCAACTCATCTTTCCCATTACTACTATCATAAACCTTTCAATGCAAGGCGGAGTTGTTCCACGGGATTTCAAACAAGCTCATGTTAATCCTCTTATAAAAATTCTATGTAAAAATTGCCTAAAGAATATTATTGTCCTATCTCCAATCTCAGTTTTCTGTAAAAAGTATTGGAAAAAGTAGTTACTAATCACCTTCATGAACATATTTATAAGCATCAATTATCAAATGATGTACACAGCCTACATATAAACGATTTCACTCTACTGAAACGGCTCTTCTCAAGATACACTATAATTGACATTTTACAAGATTTCTCAGCTGCTATCGATACGATTGATCATTCAATCCTTTTACAACGCCCTCATAGACATTTTGGCATTTCCTGCACAGCTCGTCGGTGTTATAAATCATATTTTTCAGACAAACACCAAAGCATTAACATATCTTGCACACTAGCTTGCCCACAGCGCCTTTCATTCGGAGTCCCGCTGTTCTGTTAACTTATATAATAATAATGTGTTTATTTCCAACATAGAAACTAAAGAAAATACATGGTATATGCAATCATGTACGATGTTAAAAAAAGAGATATACTAAATATATATATATATATATATATATATATATATATATATATATATATATATATATATATATATATATATATATATATATATATATATATATATATATATATATATAGTCCTTACATAAATTATGTTTACTATAGTACATTATTTAAATACATAGTTTCACCAGTAACAATATTAGAGTGTATACTACGTCTCTAAGCCAAGTCATTATAATATACTAATCATATTCTCAGTCATCACCTGTATGCTTATGACGCACATGTTAACATATCACTTTCACAATTAATATGCACAAGAATCTGTTTCTATTTTAGTGATTGTTTCACTGACATCTTGTTTTAGATGGAATCAAGTAAGGTGAAGCTTAACCCAGATAAAACAGACCTTATCATTATTGGCACTAAGCAACGACGAAATAGGGTCATCAAACATTTTCCAGCCGCCTTGACTATTGTAATTCACTACTAAACAACATTGCTAAAAGAAACTTAGCTAAACTCCAACGAGTAAAAAATTGTCTGGCACGTGTAGTACTCAGGACGCCTCGTTTATTATCAACACTACCACTACATAAACAGTTACACTGGCTTCCTGTTACTTATCGAATAAATGTTTACTGTCCACTCTTACATATTGTACTCTACCTACACAACAACCACCCTACTTGACTAGTCTCCTGCACCTTTCACATATACCTCAGCTCAGATCATCCATCTCACAACAACTTATTGTTCCTAATCTTAACTTGGGCAAACGGGCTTTCCCTGTCGCTGCGCCTACGGCCTAGGGTCTGGAATGAACTCCCATCACTTTGGAAACATCTGAAACTATAGCTACCTTCCGAAAAAAACTCAATACTTAGAAATGTACCGTGTGACTGAATCCTGGAAAGCGTGCCCACCACATTTATTTGGTTGTATTTAAGATCTTGGATGGGAACACTGCATGCCAAGTGCGTGCACTACCATGTTTACACCACGACTTCCTCAGAAGAGTCAGACTTTAGAGCTATCACTATCGTGTAGACCAGGAGAACGTTTTAGAACAAATTGTATATACGTTGTGTGATAATGGACAGAATAAATTGAAAACAGAGAAAACACCGGGAGTCACTCCGAACTTGCCATATGGACATGTCCGGTGGCGATGCTACAGTTGGTTAAATTACATTTATTCTTAACAGTTATGTGGTGTAGTGAGACATATCCGAATGCAGTAGGTAGTGACACTACACAAATGCTTCGGTGATTACTCACGATTTGTACAGGATGCTGATGTTTTCGTACATCACTGGGCCAGGGTACGTCAACATTTAGTATTATGTAGATAGTATATTTATGTATACCCATTGTGCCGGAAAATTTATTTGCTGCAGAGGTCTGCAACGTTCAGAATAGCTGGACGCACCAAGTGCTTAGATCTATACATGTTTACATGACACGGCTGCGTTAATTCTGCCAAATACTTCGCTTGAGGACACGATTGAATAAAAAAACTCATGGGCGCACCTTTGTATCCAAACCAAACGATTTCTTAGTCTTAGTGCAGACGTCATATGTTTCATAACATATATGATTATCCGGGCATGGCACAACGCGGTGCTCGCAGTATAGTCTGCATAGGTCGATTAACGCTCCGTACTAATATCAGTAACGTCTATGTGATTAACACTTGCCAGATTAACACGACTGCATGACGGCAATGAAACACTGTTGTCACATTATCCGGGGATAAAGACGTATTGACCTGATCATTGGCGATTCGTGGTGATTAGGCTATGTTCTGCATTAGTTCTTTCGTCTGGGGACACTGTTTTGTAATCTGGCAGTTCAGCAAGATAGTAGTTATGGTTTATGGATGAAGGACCTGCCTTTATCTTTATGTACCTCTTTTGTTTGTAAAAAAAAATGACGTAATAAAACGCACGCACTATCGCACGCACGCACGCACGCACGCACGCACGCACCGTTGGAAGCGCTATGTTATGTGTTCTTCTATGTTGTTTGTTGGTTGCCTGAAACTTCAATATTTAAAAATTATAGTGGTTGGCAAAATTATGCCTCAGCCAAATTCTCGTTTTATAACCGGAAAAAAATTTACTAGTCACAAAGATTGGTAGCATACTGACGCTGTAGCTCAATAACAATAGTTTGGTGCCGGCATTTTGATCAGCTGGTTGGTGGTTCGGGTTTCAGTCTAGGATTCAACCAGTAAGCTCGCGTACACCTGGCATACGGGAAGCAAGTGGACATGTCTTTCGGAAGAGAGACTAGATCTCTCAAGTCAGTCCTGGTGTCGTGGTCAGGAGAAGGAACATGTGCCACATGTGCAATCTGCTCACGGAGTGGTCGTCTCAATATATAAAGTGAATAAACGTAGTAAGATGACTTTTTTCTATGTATTTTCCACTTCGGAATCTAGCACAATGTTGGCCTCGGACTATATAGGCATATAGCTATCAGTGCAACAATGTGTCCCTGTCCTCCAACTAACGCAATACACTCCACCTGCTTACTTTACCCATCTTACCCATCTTACCTATCTTACCTATCCTCTTCGGGTATGGTGGCCCATTAGGCCGCAGTGCCCTTTTCCCGACTCACTCTGTCTTTGGCCACCTGTTTGATTTCGTTCAACGAATTCCACCCCAGTTCTTGTTTATTATTTTCTAAAATTTTTCGCCAGGTTGGCTTTGGGTGACACACTGTCCGTTTGCCATCAGGTGTCCATGCTAAAGCTGTCACGCGGCGGCTGTCTTCTTCCAGTCTCAGGACGTTTCCGATCCAATTTGGTTTTAATTGTGATAACTTCATTTTACACTACCTATTGCCATCTAAAATACAGTTCAAAGAAAATATATAGAGGAGAATATTACATTTACCTATCCGGGCAGTCTAGTGAAAGACAAAGGAGGAACATACGAAGATGCAAAAGCAGGATTGGAAAGGCCAGGCATGCATTCACAACTTCGAAAACATCGTGGAATGCACCTTCCTTGTCAACAATAAACAACATCCAAATCTTCAACACCAATGTGAAAAAGTATGTTGCTCTGTGGCCCTGAGACATGGAGAGTATCCAAGACAACAGCCAGAAAACACGAAGAGTAACTAAGACAACAACCAGAAAAAACCAAACATTCATAAACAAATGTATCAGATATATTCCCAAAATTAAATGGAATGACAAAGAGCTCACGAGATAAACCAACACAGCATCAGGAAACAGATCGAAAACAAGAAATTGATGTCATGGATAGAACATACCTCCCAGAGACCATTCATGGATAGAACATACCTCCCAGAGACCATTCATGGATAGAACATACCTCCCAGAGACCATTCATGGATAGAACATACCTCCCAGAGACCATTCATGGATAGAACATACCTCCCAGAGACCATTCATGGATAGAACATACCTCCCAGAGACCATTCATGGATAGAACATACCTCCCAGAGACCTTTTCATGGATAGAACATACCTCCCAGAGACCATTCATGGATAGAACATACCTCCCAGAGACCATTCATGGATAGAACATACATACAAGTGATCAATCGAGGAAACGACGAAGCACGGAACCATCTGGAAAGAGATGAAGAAAGCAGCCAACAATAAAGTGTGTTGGAGAAGTATTGTTTGCTCTACTTTGAGCAAAGAGGACTAAAGTTAAGGTATATTCATCTAAAGTTAAGGTATATTTATCTAAAGTTAAGGCATATTCATCTAAAGTTAAGGGGTATTCACCTAACTTTTAGTCCACGACTTCGACGAAGTCTTTCAACCATCCCTGGACGATAAATTGTTTCGTACATATAGTCTGCGCTTACTTAGAAGTACCTGGAAGTATCGTGTACACAGGTAAAACATGACAGTGGACACATACGCCGCTGTTTAAGAAGGGATCGAAGAAGAAGCCAGAAAATTACAGACCAGTGAGTTTAACATCAGTTGTATGTAAATTACTCGAAACATTAATTAGAGACCACATGGTGGAATTCCTCATAAAACATAAATTAATAAATGCATCTCAACATGGATTCCTAAAAGCAAGGTCATGTCTAACCAATCTCTTATGTTTTTTAGAAGAAATTACAAAGTGGGTAGATCACGGGTCACCAGTGGATGTTGTCTACTTAGATTTTCAGAAAGCTTTCGATAAAGTGCCACATCAAAGATTGTTACTTAAACTAAAAGCCCATGGTATAGGCAATGATGTAATCAACTGGATAGAAAAGTGGCTTACACACAGAAGACAGAGAGTAATAGTAGATGGTAAGATTTCAAACTGGAAATCTGTTTTGAGTGGGGTACCACAGGGATCAGTGTTAGGCCCTATACTGTTTTTAATATATATGATTTGGAGGATGACATATCTAGCAAAGTACTCAAATTTGCAGATGACACAAAAGTATTCAGAAAGGTTACTAATGATACAGATAAACAAAGTTTACATGATGATCTAGAAAAATTAGTTAAATGGTCAGAAAAATGGCAAATGTTATTCAATTTTGGGAAGTGTAAATGTATACGCATAGGACATGGAAATATGGACGAGGAATATAAAATGGGGGATGCTGTACTAGGTAGAACCACACAAGAAAAGGATTTAGGAGTAACATTTAATGCTGACATTGAAGTTTCAGAGCAATGTGGGATTGCTGCTTCGAAAGGAAATCAAATTCTAGGGCTAATTAGGAGAACTATCACGTATAAGGAGAAACATCTAATTGTACCCCTGTACAAAGCAATAGTTAGACCACATTTGGAATATTGTATTCAAGCATGGAGGCCATATCGTAAAAAAGACATAGATAAGCTAGAAAGTATACAACGAAGAGCAACTAAGATGATTCCAGAATTAAGAGACCTTAGTTACGAAAGTCGCTTATTACAATGTGGTTTGACAACACTAGAGACCAGAAGACTAAGAGGAGACCAAATAGAAGTGTTTAAAATAGTGAACGGTTATGAGGATGTTGAAAAGAATATGTTCTTCAAACTTAAAGAAGGCAGTAGAACCAGAGGACACAAAGCAGCATTAGTTAAGGAGCAGTGTAGGTTGGACATGAGAAAGTACTCATTCTCACAGAGGGTGATAAATGAATGGAACAAACTGCCAAATGATTGTGTTAATGCTAGTAGTGTGAATATGTTTAAAAATAGAATTGACAAATATCTGATAAGGGCGGGCTACACATAGATGAGAAAATTGTTGGACTCTCGATAAGCCAATGGCTTCCTTGTCCACTTGCCATCTGGAACTTGTTGTTCGAGATGGCAATCTTGTTAAATCTTGTTAAATCTACATAATGCCAGTAGTATGGCTTAATAAAGGTGCACGTGCGATATGTGCTTCGTCTAATGATTTTGAAGTTTTCGGTGTTAGCTTTGTCGCTGCGTCCCACCACATTTCTCATTATCCTTTCACGCAGACGTACAATTGCGACGTTTGGGGCGGTGGCACTGGTGTGCATTTCCGGAAATACGTTTCCGGTGCTTCTTGTTTATCGTTAACTGTTTTCATTTGCACTAAGAATTAAATTCGTCCAAAGTTCACATTATTTTGAGTTATTGTAACATATAATTTGCCGTTCAATATTTTACATTCGGCCAGTGTGTTTGCTCGCTTCTGTAATATGTATGCCTAGTATTTCGTCAAATACGTTAAATACGACCGCCAGTATACATTACCAGCACAGTCGGCCGTACCATTATACTGTCCGTATCGGATTTCTGTGGCTGGCACTTCATGGATTGATCCGCATCAAACCATTTGGTTAAAGTTAATTGAACAATTCATTTACATTGATATTCAGATGCATTGCACATTCGTTTTGGAAAAGTTGCGGGAAAAGTTAAATTATGTTTAAAAAACGGAACTTCTGTGTCCTCTGCGCAGTCCTCTTCTGTGTAATCTTCTGTGTAATTTTTTGTCTTCTACTGGATCTTCTTATGTGTGTCCTCTTCTGTGTTCTCTTCCGTGTATTTTTCGTGGTCCTCTTCATGATTCTCTTCTGTGTCCTCATCTGTGTCTTTTTCTGGGTCGTTTTGGGGTGTTTCTTCTGTGTCCTCTTATGCGTCCTCTTCCCGTTCCTCTTCCTTCTCGTAAACTTTCATGTCTGCTTGGAAGAACTGTGTCAATACAATACCACATGAAGCTCTACTCCCACTCTCCCGTTGGCTGACGGTTAGTCGGCTACACAGATACATTTAACCATTGACCATAACTGACGCGAGCCAGCTCCTGACTATCGAAACTCGTGTGCTCTCATCGGCGTCAACAGCCGCTTGACCGGCGCTCTATACGTCAGTCTCCCTCTCAAGTGGCTAAGTTGTGTTCTGACGCCTCAGATACAGGTGAATAGACAAGCGTGAGTAACTCCGCTTACGGGGCCACGCTCTACGTGTTTGTCGTCCCATTAGAGACGACACAAGTAATTGCCTGATTGTGTCGCGTTGCGGCCGTTCCCATATTTGCTTCGTCATTTTACTGACATCAGATTCACTGAGAATATCCTGTTGCTCATGTGTCAACGCCACTGAAAATCCGTGTCTCGGAAGTGACGTCATAACACACAGTGCTAGTTACCATATCAAGAACGTTACGTTATCAAAGAACGTTGTTTGACGTTATTGACACCCCTTATATAAACTACAAACAAATGGAAGCCTATTTTCCCAAACTTACAAAGTTCATGTGTCTTAGTTTTCATAACTCTCGTGTCTGCGAGATTGATGTGAACCAAAAGCACTTGGATATATCAATGAATATCGCCTGCATTCAATGTCGGCGAAGTCGTTTGTTGCCATAGAGAAAGTAATCACCGTACTTTTTTTTGTTGATTTCATATTACTGGCGTCGAATTAATATCACGTGGCCCTTACAATTAAGCATTAATATGAACATTAACAGTTACCGAGAAAATGCCTCCCCGGAGTGTGTTTCATTGGGCGCGACACGAGCCTATCACAGGACGGTATTCCTGTTGATCCACAGAGAGCTGTTCCAGACGTTTGCAGCTAGTCAGCCAAATTCCAAGCCACTATCACGCCCTTATCACGCGTTGCTAAAAATATTGAATACTTATTACTACTTTGTGAAAGTTGGTGAATTTATTGATACCCTACATGAATTTCCTTTTTTACAGCGCCATGCATAGTAGTTCTTCTTTGTCTGACTTTGGAGGTAATAAATGCATATTTTAGTCACTTGAACTTGTAATTAGAAAACAGGATAACGGTTGTTTCTTTAAACGTAATGACAATGACTTGGGCCTTTTGTGTTTTAGACAGATGAGCTCTTCATTTGTAGAATACTTACTAAAATAAAGTACAGAGGCGCTTCTGGCACGTAGCTAAAAGGAACATGTATGAACGCGGTCAAGCTGCTCCGTATATCGGATGTTCCTTATATACATTGGTATATAAAACAATGCAGGCCAGAACGGGGACTTCAAAGTTGTTTCTTTCATTTAAAGCCTATGTATCGCGACTCTCGTTGGCTGATTTATTAGCCAAACTAGACAGTACAGAGGTACTCGTGTGTTGTGACATTCATTAGCCAAACTAGACAGTACAGAGGTACTCGTGTGTTGTGACATTTATTAGCCAAACTAGACAGTACAGAGGTACTCGTGTGTTGTGACATTTTTTTAATTTGTCACTTTAGATCACTGATTTATGAGAATTGAAACATTTCAATTACACGAAAGATTACTTACAGCTCCTTCGAGTTAGCCAATGAAAATCGCTGTACATTCCCTTCAAGCGCGTATTCCTTACAGCGGGAGCTCCTTATAATGAGAGAGCACTGTAGTGTTTAATAAAAGGCAAACAGTGGAAGTACAATGCCAGTGTTTACCAGTAAGTGATCACCGGTTGGATAGACTCGGAGTGACTGATTTATGTGCTAAAAGGCTTCGTAAACAGTTTATATGTGAATAGACGACTTTGGAAATGCAAGTTGTCAATAGTTCAAACAATGTTGTCAATAGTTCAAACAATGTTGTCAATAGTTCAAACAATGTCAACGAATATGCGACGAATGGTCTCTAAGTAACCTAAATACACCAGTCACAGGTATGATCGAATATCACAACATGTCTGTCTAAACATGTGATTTTTTAAAGGTACAAAATCTGATCGTTGTTATCATGAAATCGTGTTATATCGTATAAAGAAATGTAAACCAAATATCATCCGCCCATGTGTGTTTTAATGAACCACAAATTGTTCATATTTTTTACCGTTATCTAAATAGTTATATTCGAATATCATGCTTACATTGCATGCGGAACAGCATAAAAAGATAACGGTCAAATTATATATTTAAAAATTGTGGCTTATGAAAACAGACTTGGGCGGTCAATATGATATAGTTGTTCTTATTCTATATAACGATCTAACACGATTTTACGATGGAACGATCAGACTTTGTGCTTTTAAGATGTTGCGTTACTATGCGCGAATATTCCTGCGGTTCGTGAAGATACAAACAACCGTGGAACTGGCGTAGTTGGACCTTCTATGTGCCCGACGTGTTGGCAAGTCACAAACTGACAAGTCAAGTGAAGTCTCAAGTAACTGACCTGCAAGGCAAGTCAAATCTCAAGCCAAGTCTACGGTCTTCCTCGGCGTACGTTGGGGGCAGTGTCGTGCTGCCTTCTCGGAAAAACACGCACAGAGCCGCCTACACGTCTACTGCGGATCCGCTATAATCTCATTGGCGTTGGAATCAACAATAAAGCGGCTTTGCGCGATCTCCTTCGGCCATTGACACAGCACTGCACGTGAATCATTCTGCAGGAGATCGCGTTAGCAGAAGCCACTGACATGCCCCACGTCGGGATTATAGACAGGCGTACCAACGTTATAAATAGATAGAGAGAAACGATTGTCGTACCATTTCGCAAATAACAAATATCTTCGTTGGTGTGTCAAACAGTTGATCTGCGTCAAAGAACCAAACCGTGGTCGTGGTGAGAATCTTACAGCGAAGAATTAGATTTGTGAGGACTATCGCGGTGTTAGTTGGACGGTTATGTACATCTAGGCAACTTGGGAAGGTTATCTGTGGATTTTTAAACCGGTGGAGTTTCACGTGAGAAGGTATTTGCTCCTTACTTACCTTACTCGCTGATACGAACACTTGCGCGGCTCTTAATTAGGACACTCTTGAATGTAGCCATGTTATGTTCTGTGAAAGTTTGTTTCATTCGATGTGTGAAAATGTCTCGTAAAACCAGTCGATTTGAGAACATATCTTGTCAAAGAATGTTCGCCTGTCTGTATACCCGAAACAAGTTTAATTTTTACAACAAAAGGGCTATCAGCATGTAAGTTGTTACCAGACTATGTTATTCATAGGAAGTGTAACAACCTTTGTAGTCGAGACTCGGAAAGGTAATTATACTTCCTTGAAAACAAAAGGACTATTTTGGTTAATAAATAGGATACCCATATTTCGCTGGAAATGTGTTAGTTTATTTTTAACAAGATACACCTGTATGCTATTTTTTAAACAAAGAAAAAAATTCCATTTTCCTTTAAGTCTTTTCCAGTCTCATACGAGTGTGAGATATGTCTCTTTAGCAAAGTGTGTGAATAAAACATAATGCATAAGACGTGTAGTTAATGTTTTACCGGTAGCAGCGTTTACCAATAATCAAAATTTCCAAATAATATCTCAGCGACCTTTGTAGTTGTATTGTTTGCATCACAAATGTTCCAACAAGATTACTTAAATATCAAACCTCCTCACAATATCGTCATCGTTGGTTTAGAGAGTCAAAAATTATGTATTATCGTCAGTTCTTTTCGTGATATATCTGAAAAGACCACTGTTATTATTAAGTTGTTGCCTAATTAAAATGTTGGCCTGGATAGTATAGCAATCATATCTTCGACAGTATTGCTGTGGAAGCCTGTTGAAATTTTCTCCCGTTGCATGACAGACGCCAATTGAGATCGTAGATCTAGTACAGTACATACGTCATTGTCGATGCGTAGACGTCTGAAGCCGTCGCGGTCCTACACCATTCAGTGAGCGACGTCTCACGAGTTATCGCCGCTAACTGCGGTACACGGCCCCTTAGGCTTCTTTCATTGTATCTAATTATTTAGTACATGTCATTATTTTGGCGAACAAACAACGATAATTGCGTACTCATGTACGTAGTGAGTTTATATAACAGTATTATTATGTCTTTCCCTGTCCATGTCACTGATAATGTAGGTCAATGCCTGCACTCGGTACATAGATATAGCATCTATGTGCTCAGTACATTATGACCCCTACTTAATATGTATTATGTGTTGAATTGGTGTGACAAATGAGTTGGCTAGCGTTGTTTCCACAGTACGACAAACATAACCCGCAACACATGTTTGTGTGTGTGCGTGCGTGCGTGCGTGCGTGCGTGAATTTATGTAAGTATTGTATATCTACGTATAACGTACACACGCCACAATACATAAATGCGTGTACATACGTGCATATGTGCATTGTTTGTGTGTGCATGCGTGCGTCAGTGCGTAAGAACACATACCATTGCACCTCTATACTATGAAGGACATAACTGGGCGGCCCGCGTTTCTACAAACTCGCCGTTTTCTTGACGTTGGGCTGCGCCATATGACTGACATGAATATACACCAAAAACGATCACGTTATCGGGTGAAAATGTATGGCTCAGCGGTAGAATGTTCGCTTATATATATATATATATATATATATATATATATATATATATATATATATATATATATATATATATATATATATATATATATATATATATATATATATATATATATATATATATATATATATATATATATATATATATATATATATATATATATATATATATATATATATACATATATACATACATACATACATACATACATACATACATACATACATACATACATACATATACGTATTGTGTTGATGAGCTATGACGAACTTTAAAAGTTATTGTGCCAATGACATGGTGTTTATTTTAATTTTAAAATGTTTGTCTAAGTGTGACTTTATAAGTACAACTAAAAAGATGCAATAGACGGGAATCGCACACGCGCTGCCTGCGTGGCAAGCGCACATTCTACCGCTGAGCCTTTACATTTCACCCGATTACGCTATAGTTTGGGTGTATATTCATGGCAGCAACCCAACGTCAAGAAAACGGCGAGTTTGTAGAAACGCAAGAAAATGGCGAAAACGGCGAGTTTGTAGAAACGCGGAAAAAACTGAGAAAACGGCGAGTTTTGTAGAAACGCGGGAAATTGACAAAACGGCGAGTTTGTAGAAACGCGGGATATGGAGAAAATGGCGAGTTTTGTAGAAACGCGGGGAAAATGATGTCACGTTATGCTTCATGCTATACACAAACATATATTAACGATGCCCGGTTGTTGCAGGGCTTCCGTCGAATGGCGATTGCACATTGGACGACTGTAGGTCTTTCACAATCGACATCGGCGACAACGGTGCCACCGAGCGAGGAGAAAAAGACGACAGTTTTCCCGCGGTCACGACGAAAAGCGCGCCACTTGCTGCAGCAGAACCAACGACACCGTTCAGTGCCTGCGACGTTCGCCGACAGAAGCCGTTCGAACTGCCCAAGTTGCGTGCTCAGGCTGCCGGCTCAACGGCAAGAACCGTCGAATCGTTCACCACCTCGGCGTCCAGCATAATGGAGCGTAGCCGCCGGACCAAACCAATATTCAGAAAGCCTGAACAAACGGGTCCTAGGCAACCGGGTATGCGAAACTCACTGGCTAGTCGGGAAAAGGCTGCGGGAACTGCAGCTAAACGGAAAAAGTGGCAACGCGGAGTCGCAGGTGCCAAACGGTGCACGAACAATGGCAGTGGCAGTAAATCGAAGCGGGACTGTGGCCCGATAAAGCTGCCGGCCGGACAACAGCCGTACGTGTCTGATCCCACACAGACTAGCGTTCTTCCACCGGACATCTCAAGTCTGCGTTGGGAGTACGCGCTGGACGATCAGGAGAAGGAGACCGAACGATTGCTCGTCTACAAGGCGAACCGCCGCAAGCGCTACCTAGCGGCAGCAAACATGGCGCTCGATAAGTACAGCGCCACCAAGCGGACAACGTCCCCGACAGTGTCTTCATTGACATCGCTGTCGTCGCCGGCAGAGTCACCGAGGACTTTGACGGCTCCGCGTGCTGCTGACGGGCCGGGACTTCTGCCGCGAATACCGGGGGTTGATCGCCTTTACCCGGCCCGAACAGCCAACCCCAAGTTACTGGTCGGTTGTTCATAACCAACTAGCAGCTGTCACCGTGACGATGGGCGGTGTGACGGTCGTGGTGTACTTTCGCGCGGGCCTTGTTGTCTTGCTTGTTTTCAAATAAGGCAAACAGGTCGTAAATACCTAGAATGCTAAATTCATGCTCTGTGTATAGGTGACCTACAAACAGTTGGGATAACAGGATACTAGAACATAATATTTTGGTTGCTTGTATTCAAAGAGAAAGTTGAGATCAGGTGTTCCCAAACTTTCTCAGCTCAAGGCACTCTTCTTCTTCCGTCTTTTGACAGAGACCCACGGGTTTGTGTTTCTCATACGTGATGTGTAAAACAAGGTTACGTTTTCCGAAGACTGTTGGGTACCAAGGGAAGCGTGTCACTAAGATAATCAGCTGATAAGAATGTTAGTGAAACGGTACCCTGATCAATTGTATTATTTGGTTGAATCAACCAAAATGCACAACACTTTCGCTGTGGTATCTTTCAGCGAAACATTCTTACCTCGGTGTCTTCGTATGTCACGCACAACGTTGTCAGTATTAGTTCATACGCGTCAGAAAGCCTTGAATCTTAGACTCGACGATGAGACATATGGACAGCATACTCACCTGTAAGTAATCGATAATGCTGTAACGACGCCTATGAATTATGTTTATGCTGAGATAATATATTTATGTTAAGTAAATCCCAGCTGTAATTTCTCACCGTGATATTTGCCGTGTATTTACAATAAACATTAATGCAAATATGAAAAAAGTAGCATATAAATCATATCAGTACATTAACCGCTGTGTAGATAGTACTATGCTTTTTTGTATAAAAAAATCAATAAGGCTATGCATATGTATAAAGATATACCCCTAAATGTTCTGTAAATACGCTATGTAATGTTTGACACACACCATTTTATTGTCTTATTAGCTTCCGACTTTACTATTATATAGTAGAATCCACGACAACAAATTGTTTCAAAATATGTGACGGTGTGACACCATTTCGCAGATGTCATTTCAAAGTAAATCCCAACTTGTGGGAGATTAGTCTCGGGTCAGTGCACGACACAGAGAAAGTTGTCTCTTGTCTGTGAGACATTCATAATTGTTCTGCCAAGTGTTTGACACGATTAACTTTCCAATTGTTGTTCCATTGAAAATGTCACACACGTACGCACGCACGCACGCACAAAAAAGTCACCACGGTCTGGAGAGGGCACTGTTAATAATATCATTAAGATAATGCACGTGTCAAACAACAGTAAAACAATAGAAGCGCCTTCTTTATTAACAATGGAACCATAAACAACATATCTAACGGTAAGGAACCGTTCACACATTTATATAAATCAGATCGCGTCCGGTACAGCGTGAACCATCTACTGGCGTCGGCCTGAATGCCAGTATGAACACTGGGTATCGTCTTTGGTATACAAGCACACTTAAAGAAATATCACAATTATAAATAAGCCAGTGCTAACATAGCATTGTGGTGCGAGACTGGCTGACACAAGGACCACATTTTGATGTTGTCTCTCCTGGAAGTGTCAGACACTACAGGGCGTGACTATAAATTAAACATCAACACAGCTTAACAACTTAGCACAGCTATAACAAGCGAGAAACATTCGCTTGCAGCAAATAACGCATCCAATAAGCACACGTTGTGCATAGCTATACATACCAATACACTATGGTCTCACATACAGCCTAGCCCAAGTTCCAGGCTGTCATACGTGTACTCTTACAAATAAACTTAATTATATTTACAGTGAGTTTGCCACGTAGATGATTGTATGAGCCTACTAGAACGCCTGTACACTGTACACATTCACATAATAGTTATCCCGAAATACCTTAACATTGACAGTAACAATACGAACACATGGTTATCCACTGTCACAATCGGATACCAGCACATCATTGTGGCACCAAACAAACCATACGAACAAATGTCTGGATGTTCGACAGGCGTTTGTCTGTCTAACACAGGACTGTACTTGTGTCTTGTTCTGCCATGCAGTTATCGCCCAACCACAACCCATAGATTTCTGCCACTTTCCGTTGTCGGTTTAGAGAAGACTGGACCATACATTTGACTTGCAGTCCCGCTGTAAGAAACCCGCACCGTTGCGCGGTCTACAGTTGCCTAGGTCATGACTGGAACTGTGGGAATTGTTACCACATTCACAAACCCGCAAATGTCATTGGGCACTCTACCTGACTGCAACCGTAATGTATACACAACTTTAAAACGCTGCTAACTTTCGGTAAACTTTACCTAAGTTTATATTAGGATGAGATGTCAGCATGGCGTCTCTCGTCTGTGACGTCATCGGATTGGTGCCATCACGTGACAACGCACAGCACACTCGTGGTGTTGTTTACTTTTATCAACACTGTGTCAGGTGCCGTCAGAGACGGGCGTGTCAACAACAGAACAAGGATATTGGCAGCATAAATAAGATGTGATCAATAATAAAGATGTTATAATCATCAGAAACGGAACTGCAGGTCAGGAAACCACACATAACATGTAGGCAATTGCATCCTCGCCGCTAGGGGCTTCTCACTACATCAGTACCCATAGCAGATCAACCTGGTGAAAAGCTGATTTTTCAGTTACTGTGTTAACCAATGGGATTGCAAGCTCGAATTTACGAGGCCGGCATACAGGAACTCAACTTTAATTGCCTGTGGACCCATTGGCGCTGGTCGGACGGGTAATGACAGACATTTCCTGGAAATGCTCTTTGAAGTTTGAAAGCGGGCACGTCTGTTCCCAGAAACACATCGATCAAGACAGTACGTGGGTCGAAGTACAAATGATTCAGCGTAAATGTGCACGTGGCGTGGGATAAACTGACAAAACCATGTTTCAACAGGTAGATTTGCCGGGGTACTGTAGTACTACTACTACCACCCCTGGCTAGCGAGGATGGGCAATTGCAGCAAGTAGTGTGTAATGGAATACACATCAAATTACCCCACAAGGATTCACCAAGACACATCTTTCATATAGTTTGCTTGGCATGATGCAAACTCAGTCAGCATTATCGACTATTTGCAGAGGAACACCAAGACCAGTGTCATTGCAGAGAGGTTCAGATGGATGACCTGGGAATAAATAGTGTGTTACGACAGGCAGTTTCAGATACGACACCCAACAATTGCTGGCAGCACACAGTGGGTAACATTGCTGATGCCCACGAGAGGTTCCACGGCGCAGTGCAACATTCATTCTAAGTATACCATCAATGTTAAATCACGTAGTTATGTTAGTTCTGGCAGTCTGAGACAATAACAGTCTCTGGCAGTGGGGAAAATTGCCGTTCCCATAGCATCCATCGCTTGCAGGTACCCTGCCTACACACACGACAAGGCACACACAGGATGCTGGTTGCACAAAGAATTGGTGAAAACATGCTGCTTTCTTAACACACAGAATTCGGTCGAGAAGAAGCATATCCCCCAATTCTTTGTGGAACCAGTATTATTTTAACTCTAACCAATCTGAATATTAAACGGCTCACTCTACGCCAACATATATTGCAAGTATTGCATAGCATGACTGGAGACTCCACCCATCAGGTGGACGTCTCTGGCTGGAAGGACAGATGATATGGCAGTACTGCATAGCACGACTGGAGACTCCACCCATCAGGCGGACGTCTCTGGCTGGAAGGACAGATGATATGGCAGTACTGCATAGCCAGACTGGAGACTCCACCCATCAGGCGGACGTCTCTGGCTGGAAGGACAGATGATATGGCAGTACTGCATAGCACGACTGGAGACTCCACCCATCAGGCGGACGTCTCTGGCTGGAAGGACAGATGATATGGCAGTACTACATAGCATGACTGGAGACTCCACCCATCAGGCGGACGTCTCTGGCTGGAAGGACAGATGTGCAGACAAATGTTAGCTCCAAGAGAACTTGAACTTGCGTAGAGCTGACTGAGGGCCACCATGTGACCGCTCCACCTTCTTCGACTCCAACTCCATCCTCTTCATCATCTGTGTGTCGACCAGCTCCTGCATGTCCATCTGGTGATGAACAGAAGTGAAAATGTCAAAACGAAAGTGAAAGTTTCAGTCAAAAAAGAGAAACAAGAATAAAATTCAATTCAATGCATCATTCTCCACGCAATATACAGATACATAATCTAGAAAAGTGACAAGCAGCTCTGAACTCAGATGTGTCAACTGTGCCTATATTAACTGGTCATCCAAGTTCAGGATAAAGGAACTGGCACTGACAAAATTGGCTGTCTTGGAAAACTACAAGATGACGTTAGAGCAACAACTTCGGGATTTTAATTAATCCAGACCAAAATGGACAGCCAACAAGAAAGTGGACATGCAAAAATATAAACCTGTACTTCCAGATTCTGGAGGGGTATTTCACATCAATGTTAATAATGCTACAAATTAAAATATTTCCACAGACTGCAAATAACATATAAATCTGTATGTCCAACTTCTTATAACCACTGCACAGTTAGAAAATTATTGTAAAAAGACATTTGACCAGCACTGCAACATCTGTCTAATCCTAGCACCATTCGCATTATATTATATTATTATATTATATTATTGTAAAACTTTCTCGGGGACAACAGAAGTAAAACTTGTCTAAAAATTAACATTATAAACCAAAGGTTACACTCAAATGCTTGCGACAAACAGAAATTAGAATAATTCATTTAGTAACAACACCTGAAGTGGTAACTTGTATACAGGACAGTTCCCTTGAATAAGACATGCATAATTATATTCTATGTTTTTGCACAAGTTAGGCATATGCCTAATGTTAACAACAGTCTGGATAAGGTATGTTGATCCAACTGATGTTGCATAAATAAAATGCTGAATGCGAGAAAATAGTGATTCTCATCGAGGACAATAAATGAAGTAATGGAACGAATGATCTACTAATTGCGTAAATGCTAACAGCATGAATATATTTATAAATTGACATATATCTGATAAGGCAGGCAACACACAGAACTATTATTGGGCTGTCAATAAACCAATGGCTTTCTCATCCACTTGCCAAGTGGAACTTCTTGCTTTGAATAGCAATCTTGTGAAATCTTGTTTGTTAAAACGTGTAAAAAAAATTCATATGAATGTGTCTCAGCTTCTTGAATAATAAATTAAACACATCTCAGTTCCACATCACAAAAACTTTCTCATAAACGTTTATAAGTTTACAAAATATCACTAAATACTAGAAACACTTGCATATTGAATTACACAAACACCACAGGCTTATGTCAGAACACTGTAAAACAGAAACTGATTACACCACAACCGTTCAGCATGTGACAACCAAGAACTGTTGTCGTGACAACCGTTGTCAAGGTTTGAGTGGGGTACCTCAAGGATCAGTATTAGGACCTATATTATTCTTAATATATATCAATGACTTGGACGACAGTATAACAAGTAACATACTGAAATTTGCGGATGACACAAAACTGTTTAGAAAGGTTAATACTGATGGTGATAAACAACATTTACAAAACGATCTAGACAGATTAGTGAAATGGTCTGAGAAATGGCAGATGCTGTTCAATTTTGGGAAATGTAAATGCCTACATACAGGACATGGGAACTTGAATGTAAACTATAAAATGGGAGATACTATTCTGGGTACTACTGTAAAAGAAAAGGACTTAGGAGTTGCAATAAGCGCTTATATGAAAGTTTCAGAGCAGTGTGGTATTGCAGCTTCAAAGGGTAATCAAATTCTTGGATTGATTAGAAGAAACATAACATACAAGGGAAAAAAGTTAATTATACCTCTTTATAAAGCAATAGTTAGACCTCATTTAGAATACTGTATACAAGCATGGAGACCATATCATAAGAAGGATATTGATACGCATACAAAGGAGAGCAACTAAAATGATTCCAGAACTTAGAGACCTTAGTTATGAAGAACGCCTGAAAGAATGTGGTTTAACAACTCTAGAGACAAGGAGGTTAAGAGGAGATCAGATTGAAGTTTTTAAGATATTGAATGGGTATGAAAATATTGATAGAAATATGTTTTTCTCACCCAAGAAGGATAGCAGAACTAGAGGACGAGGTAAAATTAGTAAAGGATCAATGTAGATTGGACATCAGGAAGCACTCATTCTCACAGAGGACAATAAATGAACGGAACAAATTGTCTACAGATTGTGTAACTGCTAGCAGTGTGAATATGTTTAAAAACAAGGTTGACACATATCTCAGGAGGGCGGCTTATAAGTAGATGAACATTGTTGGACTCTCGATAAGCCAATGGCTTCCTTGTCCACTTGCCATCTGGGCCTTTGGCTTGGATGGCAAATCTTGTTAAATCTTGTTAAACTGACCTGCCATTGTTCTAGCTGCTGGGAGAGCTGGAGCTTCTGCTGGATGGCGTCCATCAGCTGTCTGTCAAGGTTCATCAGGTCAAGCTTGGCACGGGCCAGCTCCACCTCCATCGCGTTGCGCCTGCAAATGCATCAACTGTCACTGTAAACCCTCAAAAAGGAATAAAGTAATTTAAAGGAATATTTTGTTTATCTAAAGAATATTTCTTTGAAAAAAAATAAGGAATTTAAACGAATATCTTTTGAAAAATAAAGGAATTTAAAGGAATATTTTTTTAATCAGAAGGAATTTAAAGGAATATTTTTCTGAAAAAAAGAAGGAATTTTGTTAGGTTTTTAAAGGAATGCTGGGTCTAATGCCGATGCAACATGACTAGTTTCTATCTGAATTAGTCCTAGAAATACACTGGCTAGAAAGCATACTCAACTTTTCAGCTGGTAAAATTCAGACATGTTCAAACAAAATCAGAAGTAAGAATTTTGCAGAATTCTGATGCTTCTGGCAATGTGACAAACATTGATCACATGTCAATGCCACTGATCACACTTTGCGACGACCAACCTTGAGATGGCATCATCACGACTTTGCCGTGCTTGTTCAATGATGTCATCACGCGTGATGACGCCAGCCGATTGGTCCTGGAGCCTGTCACGCTCTATCTGTAGTGTTACCAGCTCCTGTTGTTGTAGTGACAGCTGCAGAGACAACACTCAGTGTGACACCCTGGTCATACCCTGTAATGGTTATCACTAATGTAGTTGAATCACAGTTAGACTAAACTCCAATTCGTACAAAATTGTCAGGCACGTGTGGTACTAAGGACACCTCGTTTTTTACCATCACTACCACTACTTTGACAGTTATACTGGCTTCCTGTTACTTATTGAATAACTTTTAAACTGTCCACTCATCCTAACTGTCCTTACACATTGTGCTCTATCTACACAGCAACCACCTTGCATCTTTCAGATATCCCTAGGCAGCTCAAATTATCTATTTCACAACGATTCACTGTTCCTAAAACAAAGCTTATTTGGGGCAAACGTGCTTCCTCTGTAGCTGCGACTAGAGTTTGGAATGGGGTAATTCCTGGAATGAACTCTCCATCATTTTGAAATCGTTTGAAACTATCACTGCATTTCGACAGTTCCCTTGTTCTGATAATAACATTTGCGTGTCCCTGTTTATGATAATGCTTAATGATTCTGGTTTATTGTGCCTCTGAGCTCAGGTTCCTGAGGATACAGGCGCCATAGAAGTTTATTACTATTACTAGTTGGTGTAGCACTGTAGAGTTGTAGAGTTTGAAGTGAGTTTACAGTCACACAGCTACAGCTGGGTACTAAGATTTACACACTGGTATATAGGACAAACAAACAGAACTTCCTGGTAACTGCACAACAACCAGAGACTGTACATGTCTGTTACTAAAGGCCAGCAGTGTTGACTAAGTAACAATATACACCGTAACTAAGTTAATACGAGAATATTGTAAAGTAATCTAACACTATTAGCTAAGTAGCCAAATAAATGGCTCACTAACGAAATAAGAAACATTGCTTAAAAACTTGCGAACTTAAACATTGCAATTAAAAGCACTAAGTGACGACTTAAAATGTAATTACAGAAAGTATTGAAAATCGTGATATATCAACACCAAGGAACTTATAAATATAAAAGTAGCAACACCAATAATTATGGAAGAGATAGAATTGAACAGGCAAAGACATAAAACATTCAGTTAAATATAACACCAGACAGATAGGTGTGACATCAGACATGACATGACGTGACACCAGGTAGACATGACATCAAGTAAACATGACACTATATAGACATGATACAAGGTACATATGACATGATACTAGGTAGACATGATATCAGGTACATGACGTGACACCAGGTATACATGACACTAGGTAGATAGATCAGGTAGATATGACATGACCCCAGGTAGACATGACATGACCCCAGGTAGACATGACATAACACCAGGTAGACATCTCAGGTACATGACATGACACCAGGTAGACATATCAGGTACATGACATGACACCAGGTACATATGACATGACACCAGGTACATATGACATGACATCAGGTAGAAATGACATAACACCAGGTAGACATGACAACAGGTAAATATGATACCAATCAGATGTCATATACGATACACATGACACATAATGTTAGGTACACGTTAACTAATTAAACATGAAATTAGGTACACGACTCCAACTAGACAAGACATCAGATGGACATTCCACGATGTCTATCAGACATAACATGTGAACAGCTTAGCTGCTTAGTATATTGAGTTAAGTCTCACCTGCAGTGTTGTAAGCTGGAGGCAGTGAACACAGACGTTACGGGGGCAGCACGTGATCACAGCAACACTTGCCAGATTAGCTGGCACTATATTTATCGGGTAATTCATTCAAAATGAGTCAATATGGCTTCAATCAGATATAACTATTATTAATACTATTACTAATAGAATTTATTTCAGTAAATTTGAAACAAATCCGCATATATATGGGATAAGGCCATTTTCCTTCCATAAATCTGTATTGAATATACAGGTAATCTGGTGGTGTGTGTGCATGTGCAAGCTTGTGCATGTGTGCGTGCATATGTATACATTTTACTACCAGTACAACTGCTTTGATCTAACTCACAATTCATGCCAACAGGTGGCAGCACATACCTTTATTTCGCTAGTGAGCTGCATAAACTCATCAGACTTTCGCTTCAGTTCCATCTCACGTAGTTTTAGTTCCACTTTCAGTTTGTTGTCTGCTGCCTCTGCTCTGGTCAGCTCATTCTGGAGTTGCTCCACCTTCTGCTCCAGGCCCTCATTGTGACGGAGCTGCTCCGGAGTAGGCTGCATCAGCTGGAGCAACAGACGTGTTTGTCACAGCTAACTTTATTTATGGTATGTTGTGGCTAGTATGTAGAAGACGCGAGTAAACACATGCATGCACGTAACATGCACGCATGCACAATGGGTTACTGAAATGGAAAAATTATTTAAGAAAAATAATAATGCAGTAACAAGATATTAAATGATGTAATAAATAATTTCCTATTTCCCTTCCCATATGCTGCTAAACTATTTAACAAACAATTTAAAAAATGACTCAACGAATGATTTAATAAATGAAAAAAAATGATTAAATGTAAAAAATTATTTCAAATTTTCCTTCAATTTAACATGATTTAATAGATGATTTAATAATTCTTTACTAAATGACTCCATCGATTGGGTGGGCAATTGGTGCAGGGATACGAATCCAGCCTCTCCAGATTGTCTGTCTCTTTGTCTTCATATGCACGCCACGGTACCTGATTGACACGAATGTTTACAGCATGCTCCATTTGTTCACGTAGTTTCCGTAGCAACGACTGAAGAACACCCGACTGCACTTCGGAGAGGGCCTGTTGTGGCTCTACCTGGGAGCACAAGTGTGTTGCATGACCATGACCCATTTCACCACCACCAAGGTCATTCACCATCTGCTTCATCTGCTGGTAGACTTCCACGACCTCGTGTGTCAGCTGTGGAAAAAGGGTTTAAAATCAGACATTTTAATTGAAAGTAATGTAAAACAAGTATGAACAATGAATCTCGTTCATTGATATCCTAATATGTAATATGTGAATAGTTTATGTAATATACACAGTTGGCTTAATAAAAAAGTACTTTAGTCGTTAGATCTGGTAAGGCTCAAAATAGTGGATATCTAAAATGATAAACACTATGGGGTCAAGGCTGATCTTCCATCCTCTCATGTCATGGTCACAGCCTGAAGCACGAGGACATTTTCATGGGTATTCACAGGTTGATGTAATTCAATGTCACATGCGGCTGGGGGGAGGGGGGAGGGGGAGAAGGAGTCTGAAGCTAAATAATACAGGCCTCATTTAGTATAAAAAAATTTCTTTTGAGATGGTCCCTAAGGATACAAAGTCCTTAAGGATACAAAGTCCCCAAGGATACAAAGTCTCTAAGGATGCAAAGTCCCTAAGGATGCAAAGTCCCTAAGGATGCAAAGTCCCTAAGATGCAAAGTCCCTAAGGATACAAAGTCCCTAAGGATACAAAGTCCTTAAGGATACAAAGTTTACAAACGAGAAGAAGAAAACCACATGGCATCTCCACTTACACAGGTCGTGCGTTGACTAAACGCATCAGTATCGAGCGATTCGGTTGATGTCGTTTTTGTGGCAGACAGCAGTGAGTCGTCACCTTTATTTAAAAATTAACATAAACAATATCACATTCCAAATAATAACACAAATTCACGACAATCTGTAAAATCTAGTAGATTTGTCTTATTTCTTACTATAATTGCATTGTTAAATTAATTAATGTTCTAATTATAATTGCATTATTGTTTGCATTATATATAAATGTATATTTCTGCTATCTGTATAACACTATCTGAAACATCCAGAGGTTAATCAATAAAAATATATTTTTCAGACATACTGGAGGAGAGACGGCATGGAGAAGGATTTGCTGGTCGTGAGTGGAGGAAGGGGCTGACGTCAACAGAAATTAAGAATGACTGACTTAATAACATTGAAATTTGGACACACAATAGTGGAGGCAGTTCAAGCCACCCAGGACCGCACAAGGTGGGAAAGGATGGTGCGATTGGCCATGGTTGCTTGGCCAGACTGAGCGATACATACAAGGAGGCCATGTTATTGCTATAATAGTACTATATACTGTATAATATTGGAAAAATAAACAATATCTATCATCACCATCTGCTTCAGCTGTGAGGTCAGAGGTCGAGGTTGACTGGTGTGCTTGGTAGTTGAAGTCGTTGAGCGCGACCATAGCTGCATCCAGCTCATTCTGTAACTCCTGCACTTTCCGCTCCAGTGGCTCCAGGTGCTGGAGCTTCTCCATGGTTGGCCGCATCAGCTGGAACAGTAGGATGTTGGATCAATGTCAAGATTCTGACATCTATCCAACTATTATTAGTATGTCGATGTCTGATTTTTTTATAATAAAATCATGTTATGTAGTATAAACTATATCTGTTCTAACATCTTGGGTGCACAGATGTGTTTTAATGAACTACAATTTTGTCATGTACTTTGATAGTTATCTATTTAATTTAAATGTTTCCACTCGAATATCACATGTAAATTGCTGAACAGCAAGGTCGGTATTCAGAAATCACACTTCGGTGGTTCAGGCATATTATATGAAGGGATGGTGATAATGTCATACTGAAGGCTACTACCACTGGATAGCAAACATAGGAGGGGAAGATAAAGGATCAGACTGAGGGGTATGGTGAAGCAGGACATGGAAACGACAGAAGTCAAAGAGGAAGATGTGATGGACAGACTGTAATGTCGGATGGCCATTGTGCATAGGGAATAATGGTCGAAAGAAAATGGATGAGCTCGGTTTCATAAGTTCTCCTATATGTGTTATTGCAAGGTCAAAATGCCATAACATATGATAACTTGCTACATCAGCATAAGCAACTGAGGACATTCCAATAGACATAAGAAATGAAATAATATGTTTGGTTTCAGATGAATTGATCAACAAATTGTTCAACATATCTATGTTGTCACAGACATCGATATACCTGGTTGACACGAATGTTCACGGCGTGCTCCATTTGTTGATGTAGTTTCCGTAGCAATGACTGAAGACCGCCTGTCAGAACTTCAGCCAAGGCCAGCTGTGGCTCCACCTGGGGACTATCTGATGGTGTCTTGTGACCTTGATGCACTTCCCCATCTTCAAGGTCATTTACCATCTGCTTCATCAGCTTGTAGACTTCCACAATCTCCTGCCTTAGCTGTGGAAAAGGGTTAAACTGCACCAAAATGGAAAACAGTTAATTTTTTGCTGAACCACAGCCCTAAACACTATTCCATGAAATGGCATAACAATATAAAGATATATTTACATTTTTCTGTTTTGTGTCAACATATATATTTTCATTAAAAGATGGGAGAATAGCTAAGAAAAAGATGGCAAATTAAACAAGAAAAAAGATTAATTGAACTAGGAGAGGATAAATTTAAAAGGAAAAGAAAGCTAAAAATCCAAGTACATGGCAGAGAAACACTGTATCTACATAGAAGCACATTTTACCAGACAGCTGTAGCAAATGACTATATTTTATATAAAGATATAATATTATGCGCACTTCCACAATACTAGACAACAGAATGAAGACAAGGCCATTAAAAACTTGAAGTTCAGAAAATGCATAAAATTTGTTTCCTAGCAAAGCTATGACCTGGTCTCAACTAACTTTGAAAACTTTTCACCAATGTGATGTTGAATGCACAATAAGTTGTTGAATTGTGTAAGTTACACCGTGTCCATGAGGTCTCTTTCATGTGATAAAAACAGTTCCTATTGACATGAATGTTACGGCATGTACTTGTTTGTGAGATATCTTCTTAATACATTAAAGATGTCCCACAAAGAAGAATATTCATGTCAATAGGAACTGTTTTTGTCATGCGAAAGAGACTTCATGGACCGTGTAACTTACACAATTCAGTAGTTTGATGTGCACATTGTACAAGACACAGAGAAAAAGTTATCATTTTAATCTCATACTTGGTATGCAGAAAGTCTCTATATCTACCCCCCTGGTAGTTGTTAATGCACTTCTCTTCATTCTGTTTGTTGCTCAGTATTGTGTAAATGCACTTCACAAATTACAAATTAAGAAAAACCGTGTGTATTCAACTAAGCTCACATCGACTGACTTTCGGCTGAAAGCATCAGCATCGAGTGATTCTGTCGAAGTCGATTTTGTGTTGGACAAATGCAGTTCACGGAAGAGCGAGTTGCTACAGCCGCCTGCTTCTAGGGTGAGGTCAGAGGTCGACTGAAGGGTAAGGTGACCGACATTGTCTTGGAGACAGAGGTTTTGTTCACGTAGTTCATTGATCTCTCTCTCTTGGCACATCAACTGCAATGAGAAAGAGACACCTTCTTATACAGCGCAGTATACAGTGCGTAGGACTATTCAGAGTGCTTTACACTTCACCCCCTGACAGACTTATTCATTCGAATGCAAGCTTTACTTACCAATGAAGCATTCAGCCTCGCTGCAATAACAGCATTCGTTCACATATCTACCAAAATCATAGCCAAGTACTCATTTACAGCTGAGTGAACTGAAGCAGCGTGGAGTGAATGTGATTCTGATGTTCTAACCACTGTCACTGTGTAAACGTGTCACAATGTCACTGTGTCCCACACCTACATACACCAGCTTCCTGTTCACACACCCAATGAACAATCAACTGAATCAATGGCTTCCCTCACATACATTTTGTTTTTAACTGAATTCATTTCCTGATGAAGGCGACCGACGGAAGCCAAAGTGTTGAGTAAGTAAATTTCAATAGTTGTAATAGAGATTTTTTGCTTTGTTTTTGGTATGTACCCATTCTTGGATGAGTTGACTTTACAACACAATTCATGCACATGGGATAGGATCAAACGGGCATGGTTTGTATAGGGCCTCAACAAACACACATGCATTACATGGGATAGGGTCAAACGGGCATGGTTTGTGTTGGGCCACAACAAACACACATGTATTACATGGGATAGGGTCAAATGGGCATGGTTTGTATAGGGCCTCAACAAACACACATGCATTACATGGGATAGGGTCAAACGGGCATGGTTTGTATTGGGCCACAACAAACACATATGTATTACATGGGATAGGGTCAAATGGACATGGTTTGTACAGGGCCACAACAAACACACATGTATTACATGGGATAGGGTCAAGTAGGCCACAACAGTGATGGCTGAGACATGAAGACATTATTTATTTCACACAATTTGTGTCATACATATGTAAAGTGCATCAGGATATCTTATTGTGATCATGAACAACCTTCCAATTTTATATCTTGTAATTATTATTTATTTATTATTATACATTTGCAATGCGCCATGTGTCCAGGTTAAAAATTGTTCAAAGGTGTTAACAAGATATTACTAAGTTAATTTAACATAAGTTGAAAAGTTAAAATAAAAAATGTGTTTAAAAGACAAATAAACATTTGTTAAATAAACAACTAAATTAAGTTGATATATTAGATAAACATATAAGTTAAGCAAATAAGTTAAATAAACAATAAGATAAATAAGTAAATGGTCCTAGTCATTAATATGTCACTCCTGCTAGCTAATTAATGTTCCGAAAGGCTGCATGAAAGAGATGTTTTTAATAGTGTCTTGAATGCTGCAACTGAGTTTGTTTCCCTGACTGCAGCTATTATTATCATTATTAACCTCCACAGGTATTATTATCATTATTAACCTCCACAGCTATTATTATCATTATTAACCTCCACAGCTATTATTATCATTATTAACCTCCACAGTTATTATTATCATTACTAACCTCCACAGCTATTATTATCATTATTAACTTCCACAGTTATTATTATCATTATTAACCTCCACAGGTATTATTATCATTGTTAACCTCTGCAGTTATTATTATCATTATTAACCTCCACAGTTATTATTATCATTATTAACCTCCACAGCTATTATTATCATTATTAACCTCCACAGCTATTATTATCATTATTAACCTCCACAGTTATTATTATCATTACTAACCTCCACAGCTATTATTATCATTATTAACTTCCACAGTTATTATTATCATTATTAACCTCCACAGGTATTATTATCATTGTTAACCTCCGCAGTTATTATTATCATTATTAACCTCCGCAGTTATTATTATCATTATTAACCTCCACAGTTATTATTATCATTAACCTCCACAGTTATTATTATCATTATTAACCTCCACAGCTATTACTGTCATTATTAACCTCCACAGCTATTATTATCATTATTAACCTCCACAGTTATTATTATCATTACTAACCTCCACAGCTATTATTATCATTATTAACTTCCACAGTTATTATTATCATTATTAACCTCCACAGGTATTATTATCATTGTTAACCTCCGCAGTTATTATTATCATTATTAACCTCTGCAGTTATTATTATCATTATTAACCTCCACAGTTATTATTATCATTATTAACCTCCACAGCTATTATTATCATTATTAACCTCCACAGCTATTATTATCATTATTAACCTCCACAGTTATTATTATCATTACTAACCTCCACAGCTATTATTATCATTATTAACTTCCACAGTTATTATTATCATTATTAACCTCCACAGGTATTATTATCATTGTTAACCTCCGCAGTTATTATTATCATTATTAACCTCCGCAGTTATTATTATCATTATTAACCTCCACAGTTATTATTATCATTATTAACCTCCACAGTTATTATTATCATTATTAACCTCCACAGTTATTATTATCATGATTAACCTCCACAGTTATTATTATCATTATTAACCTCCACAGGTATTATTATCATTGTTAACCTCCACAGTTACTATTATCATTATTAACCTCCACACTTATTATTATCATTATTAACCTCCGCAGTTATTATAATTATTAACCTCCACAGTTATTATTATCATTATTAACCTCCACAGTTATTGTTATCATTATTAACCTCCGCTGTTATTATTATCATTATTAACCTCCACGGTTATTATTATAATTATTAACCTCCGCAGCTATTATTATCATTATTAACCTCCACAGCTATTATTATCATTATTAACCTCCACAGTTATTATTATCATTACTAACCTCCACAGCTATTATTATCATTATTAACTTCCACAGTTATTATTATCATTATTAACCTCCACAGGTATTATTATCATTATTAACCTCCACAGCTATTATTATCATTATTAACCTCCACAGCTATTATTATCATTATTAACCTCCACAGTTATTATTATCATTACTAACCTCCACAGCTATTATTATCATTATTAACTTCCACAGTTATTATTATCATTATTAACCTCCACAGGTATTATTATCATTGTTAACCTCCGCAGTTATTATTATCATTATTAACCTCCGCAGTTATTATTATCATTATTAACCTCCACAGTTATTATTATCATTATTAACCTCCACAGCTATTATTATCATTATTAACCTCCACAGCTATTATTATCATTATTAACCTCCACAGTTATTATTATCATTACTAACCTCCACAGCTATTATTATCATTATTAACTTCCACAGTTATTATTATCATTATTAACCTCCACAGGTATTATTATCATTGTTAACCTCCGCAGTTATTATTATCATTATTAACCTCCGCAGTTATTATTATCATTATTAACCTCCACAGTTATTATTATCATTATTAACCTCCACAGTTATTATTATCATTATTAACCTCCACAGTTATTATTATCATTACTAACCTCCACAGCTATTATTATCATTATTAACTTCCACAGTTATTATTATCATTATTAACCTCCACAGGTATTATTATCATTGTTAACCTCCGCAGTTATTATTATCATTATTAACCTCCGCAGTTATTATTATCATTATTAACCTCCACAGTTATTATTATCATTATTAACCTCCACAGTTATTATTATCATTATTAACCTCCGCAGTTATTATTATCATTATTAACCTCCACAGTTATTATTATCATTATTAACCTCCACAGTTATTATTATCATGATTAACCTCCACAGTTATTATTATCATTATTAACTTCCACACTTATTATTATCATTATTAACCTCCGCAGTTATTATAATTATTAACCTCCACAGTTATTATTATCATTATTAACCTCCACAGTTATTGTTATCATTATTAACCTCCGCTGTTATTATTATCATTATTAACCTCCACGGTTATTATTATAATTATTAACCTCCGCAGCTATTATTATCATTATTAACCTCCACAGCTATTATTACCATTATTAACCTCCACAGCTATTATTATCATTATTAACCTCCACAGTTATTATTATCATTACTAACCTCCACAGCTATTATTATCATTATTAACTTCCACAGTTATTATTATCATTAACCTCCACAGGTATTATTATCATTGTTAACCTCCGCAGTTATTATCATTATTAACCTCCGCAGTTATTATTATCATTATTAACCTCCACAGTTATTATTATAATTATTAACCTCCGCAGTTATTATTATCATTATTAACCTCCACAGTTATTATTATCATTATTAACCTCCACAGTTATTATTATCATTATTAACCTCCACAGTTATTTGTAGGGAGGCTGCCATAACCAAATATAAACAGACTTAACAGAAATACACCACTGTTTCCATTACCTGTTCCTCTTGTTCTTGCTTGTGTCGCTCAAGTGCGACAATGCGATCATGCATGTCCTCAAGACTGCAAACATGCATGTTTCGCTCCGACGTTAGTATGTTGATACGTTGCTCAAGCTCAATGCGAATGGCTGTTAACTTGCCAATCTGAAGGAATAGTTGCATGCATCTATACAGGGTAGGGGCATGCGGGGGTGGTAAATACACGGTTAGACGTATGCAAGGTAGGGTCATGTGGGCATGGTTAGTACAGGGTTATATGTATGCAAGGTAGGGGCATGTTGCCATGGTTAGCATAGGATCAGGTGTTTGTGAAGTAGGGTCATGAGAGCATGATTAGTACATGGTCAGGTGTTTGTGAGGTAGAACAATGCAGCCATGATTATTACAGGACCAATGTACAAGTCTGTATCTGATCATATACGGCACCCATGAAAGAAACGTGATTATAAAAAAAATCGTGTTGACATTGTTAGGCCAACACACCCAACTAACATTCTGAGAAATAAAGTAGCCAACCTTTCTTGGTGGCCTACATTTTTATTTAATAACACTTACCATCATAACCCAAATAGCCTACATTTCACACACTTTTATTAACCTAATCCACATGTTACTGTGACATTTTGGAACACACTAGTTTGAAGTCTTCATTGAACTTTAATTAAGGCCCACCTTCCTCTTTACAAATCAATATAATAACAAGAAGCAACTGGAGCCTGAATCCTTGGAAACGTGGACTCAACGGCAATTAGGCAATCTCAAAATTAGTGTACAGTGTTGAAGTTGTCAACAGATGGGTGAAAACACTAGGGGAACTAGTTTCTTCCCCGCTGCTCAAGGTTGTTGTATGTCAAAGCACCAAGCCTGATAGATTATCACAAAAACAGCTCAAACCAAAAAAGGAGTCCACAGCAGTGACCTGATTTGAACTGCACCAGGCCTGGTGATAACTGAGACAATACAAGGACAAGACAAATGGACCTGTACTGCTCCGTTGACAACTGAGACAATGGAGGCAGACAGATGATTACAAGCATCTCTTTCATCTCTTGTCTCCGTCTCATTTGTCATCAGACTTGCACTTTTTACCCCTACTCTTTCCACCCCTCTAGTGGTCATGTGGTCTCCCAGCATGAGGTCACTCTCTCCACTTACCCTGCCATCAAGTACAACAAAGTTATGACGTGAAATTTATAGATGAAATATTACACTGTTTTTACACACTGAGCTTATTACGACACGATATTCGCAGATAAAACATTACACTCTTTTTACAGCCTGAGTACGTTTAAGACATTTTAGAAAACACTAGGCTGATTTTACTCGTAGCATCTGCGCCATTCTCAAATGAATTGGATATTGAGCAAGATTGCCATCCACAGCATCAGGCGCCAGATGGGAACTGCACAAGGAATTAGCCACTGGTTTATCCAGTGATTATTCATCCATGTGTAACCCACCCTCCTGAGATATTTGTCAGTTTTGGCTTTAACACATTCACGCTGCTAACATTTACACAAATCAGTAGATAATTTGTTCCATTAATTTATTTGGCGGGAGCGGGAGGGAGAACGAGACCAAGGGGATGGGGAAGTGGAGACGGGTGGTGGAGACGGCAGTGAAATGGGATCAGTGACAGAATTAGAAGGTAAAAAAATTTCTGACTGGTATTGGTACCTGCCTCACTCCAGACTTCAGGGATAAAGATGAGAGCAACATTTACCATGCAAACAGGTGAATGGACTTACTTCTTCCCGCAAGGCCTCCACTTTGTGCAGGTAGTCTTGCATTGATATGCGGCGTGTGCGCAACTGTTCCCTCAACTCATCCACCTGGCCCTGGAGCACCGCCTCCGACCCTCGCACCTGAAACAGCAGCATGATAACAAAATAAAACAAAGAACAAATAACTAAGTTAATCAAATGTATTAAAAGTGCAAATTTTTATCGTTTTTATTGTCAAATAATATAAACTATATCTACTACTACTAGTTTACACCTGTCTATGGAACAACAAGCCAAGTGCAGCAGTTATCTCTGGAGTGACACATGACAAATAGAAAGAAGCCACATCTCTGGCTTTCCACTCAATTTGTCAACTGTTTTCATGTTTTGCCGACAGGTAGAAAAGCATGTCAGGTGAGCAGCAATAACTCTAATAACGACAATATGTATATGTAAATCTGTTTACAATTCATCTGTCTACCACAACATAAACAAAGGTAGATCTATACACCTGTGCATGTTAGTCACTAATTAGCATGGTGTTTAAAGGGTTAACCAGTGACGAAGGCAGACCCCCTAGACATGGGTTATGCACATTCCTCAGATAGCAACTTGCAAGCTGGCCTCAGTCTCAGGTCAGTAGAGCAGGGAATGTCTCCCAGCCAGCCACCTAGCCAGCTCCTAACACATAACCCAGCCTGCCTCCCACCACTACAAACCAAGAAACTGCATCCTCATCGTCCCCGCTGCAGGCTCTCAATGTACAAAGTCACATCATTTTTATCACAAAATTATGTTATACAGTATGTTAATTCCTCTCCTCTTTATCCCTGTAGTCCATGGGTGAGGCTGGCACTGATACTAGGTGTAGATTTTTGTTTTCCTTCTTCTTCAGACACTGATCCCGTTTCACTGATGTCTCCACCATCCATCTCCACTCCTCCATCCCTCGCTCTCATTCTCCCCTCCCCTCCCACTCCCGTCAAATCTATCTTCACGTAGTCCTCCCATCTCAGTCTCCATCCTACTCTTCTCCTTCTACTGTCCTCTCTCATCCGCTCTCTTTATACTATAAACTATATCTACTATTCCAATGTATTTACCTCCCAAATGTGTTTGAATAAACCACTATTATTTAATATATAATTTGATCTGTTTGTGACAATCAACTTTGCTGCCACTGAGTACTTTCACAAATGTTTGTGACAATCAACCTTGCTGCCATTGAGTACTTTCACAAATGTTTGGCTATTGACAATTTCAAATACCTGCATGGAAAATTATTTAAATTTAGCATCACTGGAGTGTGAAGCTTCCTGTGAATTCTGGATAATAATTACTGTTGTGTACATTTTCTGAAAAGCATCTCTGATGTTTGCCATCCTTGAGTTCTGTCCAAGACATAAACTGTTCAGATTAGTAAGGTGTTGCAACAGCTGCACTGGTATCAGCTTTTCCAGGAAACTTCCTAGAAGTCATATCCAGACAAATCTCATCTCCAATCCAAGTTTGCTGACAGGAACTATTTTCATACATAATAGCAAGCTGTTGCCTGAAAATGCCTAAAGTTAAAGCTGGACAAACTTTGCCATTCTTCCGCTAAACTTTTGACCTCAGTCAAAAAGAATTTAATAGTTTCCAATGATTTCTTAAAAAATAAATAACATAATCAGGGCAGGGATGAATTAAAAAATTAATTGGAATTTTGAATTATTCAATTAAATTTCTTAACTGGAATTGAGACTGAAAGATTTTCACCAAGCGGAATTTTAGTTTGAATTGAAAGATTTTGAGTAAGTTGAATTGGAATTGGAACTAAAAGAAAATGAATTGAACCTCATGTTCTTGTGCTGGTGTGATCTGGTTTTATTTCCAATGTGGTCCTCAATCCAACCCTAGAATTGTATATGAACTCAAAGTCTTTGTAGCACCTAAACATACATTTGTACACCATTTGAAGATCTGAGGTGAGAACATTTGTCCAAATTTGAACAAAGGGTCTGCGTGGCAACGTTACCATGTGGCAATAGGAAAAAAACTCAGAAGTTCTGCTCAAATCAGACTATGGTGTTGTGTGATGAGCTTACTTTGAATTCAACACAGGTTGCAGCTCCTGCTCTAAGATAACATTTGTTGCCTACCTGCACATATCTGAAACCATGTCCTGTGTGTGTGCTAGGAATGTGTGAAGCCATAGCCACCCCAATGGGGCATCCCAACAATTAAGTAATTCGCTTGCTACTCCTGCATTATTTCATTGAGCAATAGATGTAACAGAAAAGTAACAGACTATTATATATTACTTTAGGATCTATTACTATTACCTTTGAAATAAGTTCCTCTATTACTATTACAGAAAAAAAAATTACAATTATATATTATTATTATCCCATGCGTTTGCGTTGGAAAAACTCCTACATAACTAATTCAGAATTAGAATTGAAAGATTTGAGCTGGAATATGAATTAGAAAAAAAAATTTCATTGGAATTGATTAAATGGAATTGACCTCAGCCCTCAACATAATTGCATAAACAAGCTAGCATGTCACAGTGGATACTAGAGCTAGCATGTCACAGTGGATACTAGAGCTAGCATGTCACAGTGGATACTAGAGCTAGCATGTCACAGTGGATACTAGATAGAATTTCTCATTAAATGATTCAATAACAAGACAAGTAAAAAAAATAATTTAGGAAGGCATTCTTTCATAATACCCAGTGGATTAATTAGTTAATGTGTGTATTTATGCAGGTGTGGCCTTTACTTGAGTAGGTTATGTTGACCTTGTGTTCACCTGGGCACACCTGTGGCAGATGTAGGTCACACCTCTTGCAGGAAAAAGTCCTCACCAGACAAAACATTCACAAAGTAAACAGTGTACTGCTTAATTTTAAAAGTACAAAGTATCATAGTTTTCACCTTATAATCATCTATACTATTATAACTATGAAGTAATTTGTGACTCTATCTGTGTGTTCCCATATATTTCCATCAGTTTCACAGGCCTGCCCAGGGCCCAGGGGCATGGTTCATACATTAAACATTTAACAATTCCCTGGGAGGTGGGGATATAACAAAGGAACCCATGTGGATGTTTGACATATATTGCTGAACTCAGAAAAATAGGAGTTCATAGTTCCGTATAATTGTTAATAACGCTATGCATGTTTTCTACGACTGTTCTGAGTTACGTGATCCACGTCAAACATCCACAAAAGTTCCTTCCTGTGGTACGAATGCTTTGTGAAACTGGCGGCAGTTGTACATGACTTTTTGGGGCATAAAGTGGTCATTGCCATTGGCAATGCCCTAGCAAAACTTGACTGGGTAGTACATAGTTATCAGCTTTTGCAGTGGCTACCTTCTCTCCCATGCAAAGTTGGGCAACTAGGCTAGTGTTATACAAGCCTAAACTACTAAGTATATCTATTCTAACATGATACCCTGGTGCCTTTTAATAGACCATCATGTTTTAATTTAATTTCACCATCATCTGTTTAATTTGACTGTTTTGACTTGAATATCATGTTTACATCGCATGCTGAGTGGCAAGGCTGGTACTAATGACATATTTTATTTACAGTGGAAGAAGAATGAAGCTGGCTTGGAAAACTTGGAATGAACTCAGCTGGCTCGTCCGAGACCATGCTGGTTGGAAGAGATGAACTCAGTTGGCTGGTCCGAGACCGTGCTGGTTGGAGGAGATGAACCCAGCTGGCTGGTCCGAGACCGTGCTGGTTGGAGGAGATGAACTCAGTTGGCTGGTCTGAGACCGTGCTGGCTGGAGGAGATGAACTCAGTTGGCTGGTCCGAGACCGTGCTGGTTGGAAGAGATGAACTCAATTGGCTGGTCCGAGACCGTGCTGGTTGGAGGAGATGAACCCAGCTGGCTCGTCCAAGACCGTGCTGGTAGGAGGAGATGAACCCAGCTGGCTCGTCCAAGACCGTGCTGGTTGGAGGAGATTTGTTGGTGCTTGGTGCTCAGATAGGAGTGAGGAGGATCGACATGATGATATAATTTATGCACATGCTTCAAAATTGTTTCATCAAGACAATATGTTGCATATTCACTTTTAGATATTGTGTGGTGGTTTGAGACTGAACTGAACAGGTACAAATTTAAAAATAGGTATGCCCTTTCATCTGTCTGCAGTGGTTAACAATGGGAGATATGTTTTACGATGTTTAGGCAGGCAACACAAGAGACAAATATTGTCTGGATTTCTTTTAGTTTTTCCTTTAGAGTAGTAAACTCTCAGGGACAGAATGCTTTTTAGGGCCTTCTAGAATCTGGGGCATCAAAACATATGATGCTTCATGGATAATAAAGCTCATTTTATCATGCTTAAAATTAATTTAACATTTTAATGGGATTGAGTTCAGTTTTAGGGCAGTTACCATTTCAGCAATGTGGACAAAACCCTGCATGAAAGTCATATAATTATTTCATTAACATAAAAACACTATTAGAATTAAAAGCCCATGGTGTAAGTCTGTAAGACCATGATATCCTGGTATTAATATCTGGTAACCATGGCAAAGAAACAATTTATATCAGACACCCGATCTGATGGTTGGTTTTATTCTCTCATTATTCACTCATAATGAGCTATATATGGTATTTAATAGTTGCAATGTCTATGGGTAGAATTTCGTGTGTTGCTCGGATGGAGCGATTAAATCAATGGTGGTTAAATGCAGCAGCAATACTGCGAACAAACTACCAACATAATTTTTTTTAACTAAAGTCTATGCTGTGACACTTTGAATACAATGCATGTAGAATAGGAATGTCACATGTTTTGCTACAGTTGTTGCATGCTAAACCTGCATGCAGGGCCCACATTTGTTTGCACATTTCTACGGTTTCATTGATAGACTTTGTCTAGGCTTGACACATTTAGATGTTGACTAGTGGCAGAAATATACGCATGAATAGTTAATATTTCAGGGGGAGGGGAGCTGGTGTTACATAATTGAGCCACTGGGTGGACAGTACTGGACACAGAAAAAAGGATGTAATTTGCTCTCAGAGAGCATACTTTTTATCATTAACATTTATCATGAACATAATTTTATTATCACTGAATTATGAACACGTACTGCGAACACATACCATGAACACATTCCTTGAACAGGTATCATGAAAAAGTATCGTTAACATTGATCACGAACATTGATTATAAACATTTCTATCCATGTTTCTGAAAAGCAAAACAAAATGTGAATTGCATAGGGTTTCACCCTAACATCCTCTGGACAGGCCACTGCCCCCTAATGTCCTAAATAAACCCCCTGTAGCAGCTATCACTGTCACTATCTTGATTCAGTCCCTGTGGGTCTGTGAAGTGCATAGCAATTAAGATGTTTAATCAAACACCTGATAGTATTGAAGGCAGACAGAGCAGAGATAAGATCAGTGTCTGCCCTCAGGTGTCTGCTAGGTGGGTCAGGGCTACAGGGCCAGCAGATCTTGGGTCTGAAATCCTTGGTTGGTTGCCCATCCTGTCATTCGGTAACAACTGTGTGCATCCATGGCAACTTGTGTAGCATAATATATATTCATTTGATCGATACTGATCATGCTGTTTGAATATGGAAAGTAACTATAATCACAACCGAGCCCAATCATGTTGGGTTTCCACCTCCATACATCTCAACTCTGAGACTCACTACTTATCTACACACCCAATCCTATCTCGATAGGAAGGAATTATGGGAAGCATTATGGGAAAGAACAAATCAAGAACCAATTGAACATCAAATTAGATGGTTGACGTTTAGCTGGATAGGTCATACTCTCAAGACGTCAACATGACACATCACAAGACACTCACAAGGATTCCCCCTAAGGGCAAAAGGAGAAGGCAGAAGAAACACCTGTGTTAATAAATGGGATTGCTCGCTGGAATTTACAAAACCAGCATACACGAACTTAACTTAAATTATTATCGACCCATCATTGCTGCTCGGATGGGTAATGATTTCCAGGAAATGCTCTTTGAAGTTTGGGCTTGGGCGCATCTCAGCCGTCGGGTTCCCAGAAACATGTTGACCAAGACAGTAAGTGGGCCAAACTACAAATGATTTGGCACACTACCATACATTGTGTAGGCTATATATGGCTCGCGAGGATGTTACCCCATGTCATTCACCACTTCAGACTCACCTTGTGCATCTGCTCTGAGAGTTGTTCATTATGTTGCTTGGCGTCCTGTAGCTCCTGCGTGTGTGTGCGTTCCCCGACACGCATCGTCTCGTCCTGGTCAGCTAGGTCATCCCGCAGCTGGGTGACCTCGTGCTGCAGTTCATGCACGGTCAACTCATACTGCCCCTCAATAGCCTCGAGTCGCAGCCGCAACTCATGCTTCTCTTGAGTCAACTCCTGAAAGTGCAAGTGGAGTCATTTAAGTCGCTTCAGACTCATTTCATGAAAAATTAAACATATCCAGCATCCACTGCGACATGCTAGCTCTAGCATCCACTGTGACATGCTAGCTCTAGCATCCACTGTGACATGCTAGCTCTAGCATCCACTGTGACATGCTAGCTCTAGCATCCACTGTGACATGCTAGCTCTAGCATCCACTGTGACATGCTAGCTCTAGCATCCACTGTGACATGCTAGCTCTAGCATCCACTGCGACATGCTAGCTCTAGCATCCACTGTGACATGCTAGCTCTAGCATCCACTGTGACATGCTAGCTCTAGCATCCACTGTGACATGCTAGCTCTAGCATCCACTGTGACATGCTAGCTCTAGCATCCACTGTGACATGCTAGCTCTAGCATCCACTGTGACATGCTAGCTCTAGCATCCACTGTGACATGCTAGCTCTAGCATCCACTGTGACATGCTAGCTCTAGCATCCACTGCGACATGCTAGCTCTAGCATCCACTGTGACATGCTAGCTCTAGCATCCACTGTGACATGCTAGCTCTAGCATCCACTGTGACATGCTAGCTCTAGCATCCACTGCGACATGCTAGCTCTAGCATCCACTGTGACATGCTAGCTCTAGCATCCACTGAGACATGCTAGCTCTAGCATCCACTGTGACATGCTAGCTCTAGCATCCACTGTGACATGCTAGCTCTAGCATCCACTGCGACATGCTAGCTCTAGCATCCACTGGGACATGCTAGCTCTAGCATCCACTGTGACATGCTAGCTCTAGCATCCACTGTGACATGCTAGCTCTAGCATCCACTGTGACATGCTAGCTCTAGCATCCACTGTGACATGCTAGCTCTAGCATCCACTGCGACATGCTAGCTCTAGCATCCACTGTGACATGCTAGCTCTAGCATCCACTGTGACATGCTAGCTCTAGCATCCACTGCGACATGCTAGCTCTAGCATCCACTGCGACATGCTAGCTCTAGCATCCACTGCGACATGCTAGCTCTAGCATCCACTGTGACATGTTAGCTCTAGCATCCACTGTGACATGTTAGCTCTAGCATCCACTGTGACATGCTAGCTCTAGCATCTACTGTGACATGCTAGCTCTAGCATCCACTGTGACATGCTAGCTCCAGCATCCACTGTGACATGCTAGCTCTAGCATCTACTGTGACATGCTAGCTCTAGCATCTACTGTGACATGCTAGCTCTAGCATCCACTGTGACATGCTAGCTCTAGCATCCACTGCGACATGCTAGCTCTAGTATCCATTGTGACATGCTAGCTCTAGCATCCACTGTGACATGCTAGCTCTAGCATCCACTGTGACATGCTAGCTCTAGCATCCACTGCGACATGCTAGCTCTAGCATCTACTGTGACATGCTAGCTCTAGCATCCACTGTGACATGCTAGCTCTAGCATCTACTGTGACATGTTAGCTCCAGCATCCACTGTGACATGCTAGCTCTAGCATCCACTGTGACATGCTAGCTCTAGCATCCACTGTGACATGCTAGCTCTAGCATCCACTGTGACATGCTAGCTCTAGCATCCACTGTGACATGCTAGCTCTAGCATCCACTGTGACATGCTAGCTCTAGCATCCACTGTGACATGCTAGCTCCAGCATCCACTGCGACATGCTAGCTCCAGCATCCACTGCGACATGCTAGCTCTAGCATCCACTGCGACATGCTAGCTCTAGCATCCACTGCGACATGCTAGCTCTAGCATCCACTGTGACATGCTAGCTCTAGCATCCACTGCGACATGCTAGCTCTAGCATCCACTGTGACATGCTAGCTCTAGCATCCACTGTGACATGCTAGCTCTAGCATCCACTGTGACATGCTAGCTCTAGCATCCACTGCGACATGCTAGCTCTAGCATCCACTGAGACATGCTAGCTCTAGCATCCACTGAGACATGCTAGCTCTAGCATCCACTGTGACATGCTAGCTCTAGCATCCACTGTGACATGCTAGCTCTAGCATCCACTGTGACATGCTAGCTCCAGCATCCACTGTGACATGCTAGCTCCAGCATCCACTGTGACATGCTAGCTCTAGCATCCACTGAGACATGCTAGCTCTAGCATCCACTGAGACATGCTAGCTCTAGCATCCACTGAGACATGCTAGCTCTAGCATCCACTGTGACATGCTAGCTCTAGCATCCACTGCGACATGCTAGCTCTAGCATCCACTGTGACATGCTAGCTCTAGCATCCACTGTGACATGCTAGCTCTAGCATCCACTGTGACATGCTAGCTCCAGCATCCACTGTGACATGCTAGCTCCAGCATCCACTGAGACACGCTAGCTCTAGCATCCACTGAGACACGCTAGCTCTAGCATCCACTGTGACATGCTAGCTCTAGCATCCACTGCGACATGCTAGCTCTAGCATCCACTGTGACATGCTAGCTCTAGCATCCACTGTGACATGCTAGCTCTAGCATCCACTGTGACATGCTAGCTCCAGCATCCACTGTGACATGCTAGCTCTAGCATCCACTGAGACACGCTAGCTCTAGCATCCACTGAGACATGCTAGCTCTAGCATCCACTGTGACATGCTAGCTCTAGCATCCACTGTGACATGCTAGCTCCAGCATCCACTGTGACATGCTAGCTCTAGCATCCACTGTGACATGCTAGCTCTAGCATCCACTGTGACATGCTAGCTCTAGCATCCACTGAGACATGCTAGCTCCAGCATCCACTGTGACATGCTAGCTCCAGCATCCACTGTGACATGCTAGCTCTAGCATCCACTGTGACATGCTAGCTCTAGCATCCACTGCGACATGCTAGCTCTAGCATCCACTGCGACATGCTAGCTCTAGCATCCACTGTGACATGCTAGCTCTAGCATCCACTGTGACATGCTAGCTCTAGCATCCACTGTGACATGCTAGCTCTAGCATCCACTGTGACATGCTAGCTCTAGCATCCACTGTGACATGCTAGCTCTAGCATCCACTGTGACATGCTAGCTCTAGCATCCACTGTGACATGCTAGCTCTAGCATCCACTGTGACATGCTAGCTCTAGCATCCACTGTGACATGCTAGCTCTAGCATCCACTGCGACATGCTAGCTCTAGCATCCACTGCGACATGCTAGCTCTAGCATCCACTGAGACATGCTAGCTCTAGCATCCACTGAGACATGCTAGCTCTAGCATCCACTGAGACATGCTAGCTCTAGCATCCACTGAGACATGCTAGCTCTAGCATCCACTGTGACATGCTAGCTCAGCATCCACTGTGACATGCTAGCTCTAGCATCCACTGAGACATGTAGTCAGCATCCACTGTGACATGCTAGCTCTAGCATCCACTGTGACATGCTAGCTCTAGCATCCACTGTGACATGCTAGCTCTAGATCCACTGCTCTCCAGCATCCACTGTGACATGCTAGCATCCACGAGACACGCTAGCTCTAGCATCCACTGCACGCTAGCTCTAGCATCCACTGAGACATGCTAGCATCACTGTGACATGCTAGCTCTAGCATCCACTGTGACATGCTAGCTCTAGCATCCACTGTGACATCCACTCCACTGTGACATGCTAGCTCTAGCATCCACTGTGAGCATCCTGAGCTAGCAGCATCCACTGTGACATGCTCAGCATCCACTGGAATGCAGTCTAGCATCCACTGTGACATGCTAGCTCTAGCATCCACTGTGACATGCTAGCTCTAGCATCCACTGTGACATGCTAGCTCCAGCATCCACTGTGACATGCTAGCTCTAGCATCCACTGTGACATGCTAGCTCTAGCATCCACTGTGACATGCTAGCTCCAGCATCCACTGTGACATGCTAGCTCTAGCATCCACTGCACTAGCTGCTCCACTGTGACATGCTAGCTCTAGCATCCACTGTGACATGCTAGCTCTAGCATCCACTGTGACATGCTAGCTCTAGCATCCACTGTGACATGCTAGCTCTAGCATCCACTGTGACATGCTAGCTCTAGCATCCACTGTGACATGCTAGCTCTAGCATCCACTGTGACATGCTAGCTCTAGCATCCACTGTGACATGCTAGCTCTAGCATCCACTGTGACATGCTAGCTCCAGCATCCACTGTGACATGCTAGCTCTAGCATCCACTGTGACATGCTAGCTCTAGCATCCACTGTGACATGCTAGCTCTAGCATCCACTGTGACATGCTAGCTCTAGCATCCACTGTGACATGCTAGCTCTAGCATCCACTGTGACATGCTAGCTCCAGCATCCACTGTGACATGCTAGCTCTAGCATCCACTGTGACATGCTAGCTCTAGCATCCACTGAGACATGCTAGCTCTAGCATCCACTGAGACATGCTAGCTCTAGCATCCACTGTGACATGCTAGCTCTAGCATCCACTGTGACATGCTAGCTCTAGCATCCACTGCGACATGCTAGCTCTAGCATCCACTGCGACATGCTAGCTCTAGCATCCACTGTGACATGCTAGCTCCAGCATCCACTGCGACATGCTAGCTCTAGCATCCACTGCAACATGCTAGCTCTAGCATCCACTGAGACATGCTAGCTCTAGCATCCACTGCGACATGCTAGCTCTAGCATCCACTGAGACATGCTAGCTCTAGCATCCACTGAGACATGCTAGCTCTAGCATCCACTGCGACATGCTAGCTCTAACATCCACTGTGACATGCTAGCTCTAGCATCCACTGCGACATGCTAGCTCTAGCATCCACTGCGACATGCTAGCTCTAGCATCCACTGCGACATGCTAGCACCAGCATCCACTGAGACATGCTAGCTCTAGCATCCACTGCGACATACTAGCTCTAGCAACCACTATGGCAAGCTATCTTGATTGTACCAATTTGTTATTTAGTTTTGGTGAAAGCATCAGACAAACAATAAAATTATTTTTGACCGGATCTGGTAAAAATTCTGCAACAAAATAAAAAATGTTTCTAGCTCCATACACTATACATAGCACAAGGCTAGTCACACCTTCACAAGTTGTGTGTGTGTCGTTGGGTGAACGTGTCTGTGTGTGTGTGTGTGTGTGGTTGCGTGAATGTGTATGTGTGCGTGTGGTTGCGTGAATGTGTATGTGTGCGTGTGGTTGCGTGAATGTGTCTGTTTGTGTGTGTGATTGTGTGAACGTGTCTGTGTGGTTGTGGTTGCGAGAACGTGTCTGTGTGCGTGTGGTTGCGTGAACGTGTCTGTGTGCGTGTGGTTACGTGAACGTGTCTGTGTATGTGTGGTTACGTGAACGTGTCTGTGTATGTGTGGTTGCGTGAACGTGTCTGTGTGTGTGTGTGTGTGGTTGCGTGAACGTGTCTGTGTGTGTGTGGTTGCGTGAACATGTCTGTGTGTGTGTGGTTGCGTGAACGTGTCTGTGTGGCAACTACCAGATGATAAAATTAATGTAACCTAACCGTTTTAGGTTAAACAGATTCTGACATTTTTCTAGGATTCAATTACCTACAACCAAACACTTGGTTGGTTGTGTGCTCTGCATATCATTGTACAGTCATTTATGAGTTAAATTTTATTTAAACTTTTAAACTACGTTAACTGATAGGTTATATACTGCATAGTGTAACCATAAAACAAGAGTCTAGCTGTTGTAAATTTGGAATAAATGGAATCACAAACATGTCAAAAACACCAGGTGACCGTCAACAAGACTGATCAAGGTGTTGTGTGAAGACCTCACATGCTCTAGAGCATATAGAGAACTGCAAAAAGAACAAAGCTTTGTGGACAACAGCTGAGCGGATATGCCTTATCAGGTTATCATGCATGTTTTCAGATACTTTCACCGACATTTCTACATACCAATTATACAGATGCTGTACGGTCATCATTCATACAACACAAAGCCTGTCTACACATCGCCCAAACAGGCGTGCATTGATTTCAAAGATTATTTTTAACTTCTAACATATTTCTTACTGTCAATCATACACCGCCTTAAGAGAGGTATACTTAAATTTGTGCAGATGTTTCTTTCATTTTGCCGCTATTTACATTCTTCACCAACATGGCTTTGTCACTTGGTGCTTAGTGGGCAAAAATAAAAGGCAGAAAGAAATCTATTTTAAAAAGGTATATTTTGGAAAACATAACAAAGAGGGAAGCTTCAGAAACTGTCGAGCTCACCGTGGGTGGTCCAGACATATGGGATTGCCAACAAAGAAACCGAGGGAGGAAATTGGTATGAAAGATATTTTCAGGAGGAAACTGATGAGTGGTTAAAGTGGGCTGGACACATAGGAAGAATGGAAGAGGAATGGTTGATGAAGAGAGTGGATGCGCTTAAAGTGGAGGATAAAATGAGAAGAGGAAGACCATAACTGAGATGGGAGAACTGCGAGAACGGGGGATAGGGGAGTGAAACAGGATCAGTAATGAAGAAGGAAACCAAAAATTTATGACCAGTATCGGTGCCAGTCTCACCCCGGACTTCAGGGAAAAACAGGAGAACAACAACATTTGTCCAAACAATCGTAAGGTTATTTAAACAGCACAGGTTTTGTGTCCTTAGAGTGGTTCATACTGCCACCGATGTTTTGCTAGATGCATATCAGGGTGCCTGTTACATGTATAGTGATCACCGACTTCACCAATGATGGCAGTTTGAAACAACTGCAAGGGATATATGAAATATGAAACCAATAAAAAGGTCAATTAAAGCTAACTTAGATCAACTTTGTTTTATTTCATGCGTACTCTCATTGTAACATAACATGTAACATAACATTGTAACATAACATGCCACACTAAATAAAAACAACATAATAATGTTAGTGTATTATTTTTCTAATTTATGATGAATTAATTTACCATTTGAAATATTTTGAATGACTAATATTTCCACCAAATAGTAAATTAATACATAATAATATATATATATATATATATATATATATATATATATATATATATATATATATATAATTTATATTGCTGTTGACACTGAATGAATACAACTTTTTTTTTCATATATGAATAATAAACGGGATTTTTTAAAGATTTTTTTTTAATAGCCCGGGACCAGGGTTACAGCTCCTGAAGGGGGGGCTTGAGGGGGCTATTAAAGAGGAAGACGAAAAGCAGCTACACATTATACTTGTGCACAGCCTCAGTTAAAAAATCAAATCCAGAGACAGGTATTGAAAGTTGAGACAGGCCACTTTCCAAATTCCAGTAATCAGTTAATTATATTCCGGAATTGCAATTGGCCCTCAAATCCAATTCTGGAATTTGAATTTATTTTTGAAAGCCAGGTGGAATTTGAATTTATTTTTTGGGGGAATTGGGATTGATTTTATTGGATTTATTGACTTGATACTGTTGATCTTTACCCCTTAAATTTACTAATAAAATTATATTTGTCCGCTATTAGTATGTCACCCTGAATCTGGTAACAGCCAGGAAGCTGTCAACAGTATAGCATATACACTGTCAACTCTGTTATTGAAACATTGTGAACAAGAACAATATAATCAAGCACTTGCACCAAAAACAAATACTAAGTTACTTTAACAGACAGTAAAACCAAAGTCAGACCATTCAAGCCTTATCTCATTTTCTTTCTTTGTGGACAAGATTTTTTCCCCCATGGAGAATACATGTTGGTGATTAGGATGTTGAAAACTCAAAGTTTACAGTAAATTTGAAATATTAATGATACCACAACTGATATAAACAGGGGGAAACTGTTCAAAACTCAGATTATTTGTTAATCATATCTGATTAAATATGATTGTGCACACATGATTTCAAGTACAAATAAAACTGTGTTAAATGAATTGGTTTTGAATTTTTCCATAGCCTAGGATTAAAAAAGTTGGAATTGACAATTTGGAATAGATTTTTGTAAGGCAGAATTGGAATAGATTTTTTAGAACTGACTGGAATTGGAATTGACAAAACGGAATTGACCCCATATCTGCCAATAATCTATTATTTTTCATGTTTATCAGTAACATCTAGAATGATATTGTGCCACCACGAAGCTGAAATGACAACATCACAGTCCAGACCACAGCATATGTTCCATGTAACAATGTAACGGGTCATTATGCTGGTGGGAACTCGGCTGTCAGTCTGTCCAAAAAAGTTAAACCATGTACCATTAACTTTTACATGCAGATGTTAACCAAAACAGGGTCCTACATTTAATATTATCTGCAACACTGCATTATGCAACTCATAAAAAAGAAACTTCCAAGATCCAGAATACATTCTGAAAATAAGTTTTCACAGTGAGTTTACACTGGGTCCATGCAGCAACACTAAAGAGGAACATGAACAAGCTATTGTGGAATATCAACTATGTAAATTAACACCACATTTCCTATTCTTCAAAGACAATTTCAAAATAAATCAAGCACATTCACTTTGTTCTCAGTAAAGAATTAAGATACATGTACAAGCAAAATTTGAAGGATATTGTTGCAGCGGTTTCTGATGAGCAGCTGTAGAAAAATGTACAAGGAAAACGTAAAGAAATGTCCCATGGTTCAATTCTCAATAAGGATTAAACTGAACATTCTATTAGGCCTACACATAATATTTGGTTAGAAACATGGGAGTGAAAAGAGTAGACAAGTAAAGAATGGAGGAGCTGAGGAAGGAAGTTGGTGTGAAAGAGAGTTTTTGGAGGAAGGTGGTAAGGGATTGTTAAAGTGGGCTGGACAAGTGGATGAATGGATGGAAGGGGAATGGTTGACAAAGACAGCAGATGTGCTCGGAGTGGAGGGTAGAGGGAGAAGAGGAAGGCCGACACTGAAATGGGAGCTGAGCTATCCCTGATGTTGCAAACTGTTCAGCCATTTTTGCTAAAGCCCCTAATTTTTATTTAGCCAAAAACAAATTGCTTTAGCCAAACTTATTTAATGTGCATCAAAACAACAACAAACACTCGTGTATTCTCACAATTCTGCTTTTCAATAAAATGCTGGTGGCCAAATTGGATCAAATGGGTAACTTTTGTTTAGCCAATAAGATGCCATGTGGCCTAAGGCCCAAATGGTCACCAGCAGCGCTAGTCTAGGGTAGGACTGTGTGAAGAGAGATTTGGTGGGATTGGGAAGGGAGAATAAGAATGAGAGATGGGGAGTTCAGACGGGTGGGGGAGACAGCAGTGAATCGGGATCAATGACGGAAGAAAAACAAAAATGGATGGCCAGTGTTGATGCCAACCTCATCCTGGACTTCAGGAATAAAGAAGAGAGCAACAACATGTCTATGCAGTGCCAGACGCCAGTAACAGTCTAGTGCTTACCTCCAATCGTTGTGAGTATTCCTCAACCAGCTGTTCATTGCGCCTTTGTAGATCCTCATTCTTATCAAGAAGCGCCTTGCCAAGCTCAGCAGTCAGCTTCAGATCAAGCTCCTTCTGCTGAAGTTGTGCGAATAGATCATCAGAGCTTGCTGACGGCGTCACGGAAAATGCAAAGTTTTCAATGTTTGTGTTTTCTTGAGAAAGTCCTGCGATTCTCGCCACAAGCTGGTTGTAATCATCGGCGTCTTCTGGAGGGGTTGCCATGGTAACCAGATCATCAGAGGCTATGGAAAGCCAGTTTACTACATAAATTTGTATGTGTTCTTGTTTCCAAAAGAACATTACTTCATTAAAATAACAAGAATTATTCATTGTTGCAACTCGGATATTTAAGGAACATTAAATTATGTGTACACTTTCCAAATGTAAAGTTAAATAAATCGATTTATTGCAAACGGGTGAATTTTTTTATTATAACATGTTTTTGTTAACTGTGAAACATGCAATGGTGTTTACCAAACTATTCTGCCATATTCCTACAGGTTCTAACAGGTTCTCTTCTGGTTATTTAGGCATTTATATACAATTGCCTCTTGTGCCAGCTCTTTCATTTATGGCTATTGTCAGGTCTGGTTGTGCGTATGCACCTGACAATTTCCAGGATAGGGGTGGGACAGCATAACCTAGTTTACTAGGATGGTTTTGTCACAAGTCCACAACTCGTACATTTTCCCCTCAAAAGATTGGTATACAGTATAGATGGAGCCTCCATCACATATTGTGGAAGGCTGTTCCATATGTCTGTGCATCAGTGTATACAGAATGTATGCAACACCGTAAACAATATGTTGAATTTGAAAACATAACATCTGAAGAAAGTATTATCACCACTGGTGTTCCACAGGGGTCAATTTTGGGACCCCTCTTATTTTTTTATTTATATAAATGATATAGCTATATCTAGTAACCTATTAAAATTTATAACTTATGCTGATGACATCAATAATACACTAAATAGTTTTGAGGGTTCAGACATCCGACTCCAAAGTAATAATGTAAACAAAGAACTCAATAAGATTAGTAATTGGCTAAAAGCCAACAAACTTTCGTTAAATGTCAAGAAAACTAAATTAATGACATTTCACATGCCTCAAAAGACAATTGAAATCCCACTGTTGCAAATAGATGGGGCAAACATTGATTGTGTTAGTGGTTAAATTTTGTTGGGTATTACATTAAATAACCATTTAAACTTTTAACTGGCAGAGTCATACAAGTAAAGTGGCTAACAAAATAAATAAAACAATTGGAATTTAGAATAAACTTAAACACTTTTTACCACAAAGCATGTTATCTATTACGTACACATTCCTCATTCTTCCTCGTATTTATTATGGTATTCTGCTCTGGGGTCACCAAGCAAATCGAGTTTATAGTTTGCAAAAAAAGGAATAAGAATAATTTCTATGAGTTAATATAATGCTCACATAGATCCTATCCTATACAGCAACTTAAGTTTTATTATAAATTAGTCAATAATGCTCTACCAGAATATTCCAGCCACATCTCTTACTTACGTAATTTTTAAATCCATGAATAGGGGAATAAATAACCTGTTTATTTCCAGAGTCAATCATGAATATACCGAAAAACATATCAACACAACGTAATAGAAAAAGTTAATAATACTCCTAGCATTATCATTGATAAAATTTATACACATAGTGTACATGGTTTCATCACTTGTATTAAAAACTACCTAATTATGAATTATAAATGCCATTGTGTTATCCCTAATTGTTACATATATATATATATATATATATATATATATATATATATATATATATATATATATATATATATATATATATATGCATATGTAATATATTATCTAATTATATATATATATATATTTGCATTGTTGTACTTCTTTATTAATCTTGAATTATGATGATTATTATTACTATTTATTATTATTATTCAATTTATTATTATTAAAAGGGGGCTTCCGTGTTAGTGACATATGCTATCTCTTAATGGGAGTCTTCTCCTTGACCTTTACATTTAAGTTAATTATTCCATTTTGTACAGTTGTGGTCAAATAAATATGTATGTCTTTCTGTCTGTCTTTTTTATTCGAAGACGATTTGCTCTCACTGACATTGCTCTCCGACTTTGTTTTATGTACCCAGTAAACATTGTTTTAATTGGAATTGTACACATTGTACTATGAATAAATATATTATTATTATTATCATTATCATAGGCATAGAATCAGAAGCCAGAAGCCAGATTAATTATACTTAGTCTATAGATACACAATTTCATAAAAAAAATTATTATAAATTATGCATTAATAAGACACAGCCAGGCCCAAGGCCCGGGCCATGCACTGCCCTGGACCTGGTGTGGGTAGTACGTTTCTGTCTCGAGTAATGATTTCATCACCACATTACATTTAATGATGACATCAGCCTCACTGAATAAACACCAATTCAATTCAACATTGACACCACCGCCGCACCGGCACCCACTAGTATTGCCCGATCCCCGGCACCAACCTTTCAAGGTTGGTGCCGGGGCCCGTGGGCGTGGGTAACAAGTTTCACGCAAAGTCGTACAAAACTGTCGACTGAAGCAAACGACAGAAACTAACCCGCATCAGCGTTTGTCTAATCCATCAAAAGAGTCAACAGGTCGTAATCCCAGTGCGAGTGGCTTCCATAATAGAGTGTGAAAAGACGCTGTCATCCTGGTGACACGACCACGTGTGGACAAACATCAACAAACACTCGCCGCCGTTTTCACTCGAAATGGTTGCATTCCTTGATCCGCGACACTAAAGTCATAGAGCTCGTCTCCGCGCATAAGTTATTAAAAATTATTTCGGCATCCACTATTCATTAGGCAAATCGCATCCAGTTCGCATTAGAATACGACCGAGACATTGTAACACCATCTACATAATTTTAATTTAATTGGAGAATTAACTTTTCATCTCGAAATGATCGTTTCCCGATTCACTTACGATTTTGTCACCGCGGATTGACCTCTGTTGCATATGCATTCTTTGGAACAGGACATTTTGGCACACAGTTGCGAACCACGGTGGTGTACATTCCGCAACTCAGAATTGACAGCGTTAGTTTAAAATAATAACAATAATAAAAAACTCACACATCATGTTATTATTGTGGTTGCAAATTCATATCAATAAATATATAATATTTATAGTAATCTTGTATTTATGTTATGTAAAAAAAACAGACCAAAGCATAATATACCACCGGACCGGTACTGTTGACGGCGTTAGCTGAAATACTAATAATAATAAAATAATATCATAATCACCATCATCATCATCATTACTTTATATGTATAGCCAAATAAGTGTTTTGCATTAATCTAAATGATCTCAGAAGCCACAATTAATGTAAAATTAAAAATTAAACCTTTTTGCCTAATTATATATTGCCTAATTATATATATATATATATGTATGTATGTATGTATGTATGTATGTATGTATGTATGTATGTATATATGTATGTATATATATATGTATATATATATATATATATATATATATATATATGCAAGCTCTACAACATTAAAAAACATTATTTGTAAGTGTACCTGTAATGAATAATCAGAATGTTGGTTAGGACGTTCGTCCAGTAAGCATATGTCACGTAGGATATTGTCGTACGCTTTCGCTCGGCAGCGAACCAATCAAAATCGTTGTATGTTTAACTTCGCGGTAATTTTGAAAGAGCGATTTCGAGGGATTTTTTTAAATCCTGTTAATTTAACTAATTAGGTAAGGTGATCACGTTAACTTTTCTAATATGATGTTGCCCACATGTTCTACGTTTGCTAGGCAGCCACGTCTAAGGTGGCATAGTTGTGTGTACTTTTGTTTACCCGATGAAAATGTGCAGTTGACAAATCTCCGCTTCAATGAACAGTCAGTTCACAAACAGTCAGTGGCGCCGCATTTCCGTAGAATCGGTTGATAAAGCGTTTGCAACCTAGTAATGCTAATTAATTTGAGCCACACAAGTTGTACCCATTGTCTGTTAATCACATATTAACGACACTGGTATAAATTATGTACAACTCAAACAGTAGTCTAAAATCAAGACGTGATCATGAATAATAGTTAATACGTAAATAATCATAAAATTTTGTTCTGTCGGTGACACTACTAGTACTGACAGTGTCACTGTCAGTTTAGCCTAGCCCTAGATTTGGGTTTATCTGTATCCATTATAATTGGATATTTTTGCATGCGTAAAGACTAGGCTAATCCACGACATACGGTCATACCGGCTGTCTGGTAATGAATATTGCTTGACAGTGCTCCAGTGATTATTAATCGGCTTCGTCGACGTTTTATTGGTTCATGCTTCCAATCAAGGAATCAATCACAATCTTGTGTGATCGATCCTTTTTGATTATATTAATTCTGAATTTCATTCTGCTGGTCTATGAGAAGAATCAAGAACATTTTACCAGTTCCCAACACAACAGTCGCGCCTCGTTATAATGTGGTCCATGATATTGGACTGCATTGTGAGGTGCGTTAGGTGTTCCCGTATCTGCCACCAGGGGTACCACGAACAGCAATTAACACGCTACGCTGCCGCTGTGAGGAAACCCTTTTGTCCTGCATGGTTTATAGAGCTTATTTAGAGTAAAACATTAACGTTAATGTGTGTTGTATCGATTTTTAAATGTTGAATTGAATAAAATACACATTTGTGGAATACAAATCAACAATAATGTGTTACGATGGATGGATGACCAAATCTAACTTTTTGCGGACCGTGTACGCCTTGCGTTTTGGCATAGCGAAAATTAGAGAACGATATTTGTGATGTGTGTAACAGACTAACGGAAGGCTAATGATACTTCGTTGCTGTTTCACCCGAGTTTTATATTGCTGTTGCCTGCTCAGTTGCATTATTTTACAAAATTTTTATTTCAATGCACTGTGAGTTATTTTCATGTATTTGCATTCAGTAAGAATGGTTTAATCTTGCCGCCTGAAATCAATTTGCTCTTGCTGCCTGTTACGTAGAATAAACAGGTTAAATTTCAATGTTTTTAATAGATTGAAAGGTGCAGGAGCGAATTGGCTGGTGTGTCTCTGATGTCTAAATTACAACTGAATGTGAACATTTTATGCACATGCTAACCATTTGTGTGAATGACCATTGCAATTAACAAGTCGCCCAGCTGAAGCCAACGCTGGCGAAACATGATTGATGGCAGCCCAACCATTTCACCCCTACCGGCAGAAAATCAGGGTCCACGACTGACTGCGTTATATATCTGAATCCGCGTAATAACGGGGGACGTTATACAGAGGCACGACTTTAGTACTAACCCCTTTGTCGGATATTACATTTTTGTAACATATGCCACAGTAAGCAAGATACTTGCATTTATAGCAAAAGGCAAGGGTCCATGTTGCCAAAAACTAACTCATCTAGGATATTTGGAACATTATTAAAATGAAATAAACATATTTTGTGTATGTAGTCATTATATATATATATATATATATATATATATATATATATCACTACTGTAAAATTACTTGACAGTAGCCATGCATAAATAAAAAAGTTATGACTTGTGATGAAAACAGAATACATGTGCATGTAAGTTTTAAATCTTTAAGTTATTAGTTCCAAACTGAAATCACGTTGGAAGTGCCAAATAGGCGAGTCAGTTTTTGACCACATGGAACTACAAGTAGACTATGCTTAATGCCATAGTTAGGCTCCAAATCCATAGTCGACACCATGTAAAACGGGCATACTGTTTTTAGTCACAAGTTTATATTTGAAAGACATTTTCTACATGTTTTTTAAATGCCGGCAATAGGGAAGCACTAAGCTATTGAACCATTGTCATTTCACATAATATTACATAACTGATACATTACTTCCAGCACATGCAGACAAACCCTAAAAATACATAGAACGGAATGTTTATATACAATACTATATAAATTGTATGTGTGTTTTTTGTTCCAATTAGCAAACCAGATGTTGAAGTCTGCCAACCACTGACACAGGATGACAGATCCATTCGATGCAGTAGACGTCTCTAGACGACCGATCTCTGTAAGAGCTTCCCAGCTCAACCAGTTGCTACTAGGTCGGACGGCACACATCGACCAGAAGGCAGCAGTTGGCCTTGAAGGCTTGCTGGATACGTTCTTCGTTCTCTATGATGAATGCAACAAAGACAGCTTGCTGAAGAACCAGTATATCTCCACCTTTGTCAACAAATGTACGCATATTTAATATTATATCAATAAATGAATGATATTTTATACTATTAAAACAATTGAATTAGCTTCTTTTGCCAAACATAACTTGTCCAGATGTAATTGAGAGAGATATTGGCATTGACTGTTTTCAATATTTTCTCTACATTTGATTATGATTAAAATCTCACACAGATTCATCAGTCTATTGATTGTAACATTTTAATTTGTTTTCTCACTGATCATAGTCAGATTTACCTTGGTTCCTTGTGATGTTTTGACAGCTTTCAGCTACCTCCTGACTGAAAAATTTTTTAAACATTAGACCTGGTGGATTTGTTGTCACATTCTAAGAAATCATGAACGTCTACTCCAGATGCAAAAACTGTCAAGGAACTACGAGGTTTGCGAGTCAGCATAAAGGACTTTGAGGTGAAGGATGTTATTGGACGCGGTCACTTTGGCGAGGTCCAGGTGGTGCGGGAGAAGTTGACTGGGGACGTGTATGCACTGAAGGTTCTCCAGAAGGCTGACACGCTGGCCCAGCAGAATGTGAGTGAAACATGTTTCAAACATGTCAAAATCCATTCAGAATTATGTCAGCGTGTTAATGATTCATTAGGAAACGTTAAATCAACAAAAATTATAAAATACCAGATCATGGTAAATAAAACTGATGCAACAATGGCTTAATTACAGTGATATAAGCAACTCTTTATCAATATATTAATGTACCATAATTTAGCGATGGTTTGAGAGAATACAAGTGTGGTTTTGTACATTTTTGCAATAAAATTTGTTTACATTAAAGCACATCTGCATACATTTTATGTATTCTATCAGGTATTTTATGTTCATAATTGCATGTGAACATCTATGATTTATATTTTTTTTTATTAGTTATTTTTATATTTATTAGTTATCCTTTAACAAACAATATCATGTTATATCAAACATGTCTTATACTACATGGTTAATAACACCAGCCCTCTACACCCATTATTAGTAATAAAATATTTAGGTTCATTATGCTTTCATAAGTTATTTGCATGTTTTCTGCTAGGTGTCGTTCTACGAAGAGGAGCGGGACATCATGGCTAAGTCAAACAGCAAATGGATTACGCACCTGCACTATGCCTTCCAGGACCACCAGTGTCTCTACCTGGTGATGGAGTTTCACCCGGGCGGAGATCTGCTCTCCCTTCTTGCCAGGTAAGTGTTCCTCTCCCAGCTCCTTCATTTCTTTTCCCTATCTACATTTCTTGAAAATGTGGTTTTTCCTGAGTATCAATTTTCTTGTAAACACAATTGTTGAGATTACTTGCTCTCAATGTTTCGGCTGCCATCAGCAGCCTTCATCAGGAATTCTGTGATAAATAGTTCTCGGAAGACTAGTTTTTCTGCTTGCCAGTTGGCTTTACAAGCAAGCCGTCTCATACGTGGCTAAGTCAGTATCCCATACATGGGATGGCCTACTTGCCAAACCAACTGGCGAGCTGAAGAAGAATTAGTAAGTAATTTCCATTGTTATGTTTAGAAGAAAATCGTTATTCATATATATCTACCAACTTGAACATTTTCATAAATGGTTTTTCCTGCTTGTGAAACTAGGATCATAGGTTGTGCCACATGTACACCATTTTCTTAGACCTATTTTTTTATAGAAACCAATTTGTAGTAATTTTCTGCACCTCTACCCCCATGATAGTTGTTAATGTACTTGTATTCATTCTGTTGCCCAGTAGTGGGAATGCACACATTTAATGTACATTCAGAGATTTTGTTAAAAAATGTGAAATTTGAATATTTGGACATGGATGTACAGAAGTCTGGCGCCTGGTCGGTTTTCAGGTATGAAGACATGTTTGAAGAGAGCATGGCTCGATTCTACCTTGCTGAGATGGTTGTCGCAATTCACTCTCTTCACACCATGGGCTACGTTCACAGGTAAGTCTAATGCCATTTTATTTTGCTTGGTTATAACACAGCTAGTTTTGACATGCTGTTGACTAGATGTTACATTGTATATTCAAACAGTTTTTGGGCATCACGTTTGAGGCAAGCGATCGCTCTTGCTCCCTATCGCTCGTGCAAATCGATAATCTAGGGAGCAATTTATCGCTCACGTCAATTGCTAAAATCGCTCACTGCCTGCAAGTGTTCGTTTTGACAAGGAGTTTTTTGAGTATTAGATTCACTAGGAAAGTCTATCTTTATAACGCAGTGTTCGGGCTCCAATATTCGGAGTTCACACATCATCCATCACCGGGGATGGCGATGGCAGCCCGCTGCACCAATATTACAAGAACGCCATCGAAGCCACGGCACGATGTGTTGGCCACATGGTTTATAAAAAAGGTATCAAATGAATGGACTGGCGTCAATGTGTATTATGTTTAAATGTTACATACTGTTGTATGTCGAACTGAATAAAATACATGTACAGTTATGGAATAGATGAGGGATCAACAATATTTTGCTACGATCCGACTACACTGTAATGGCAATCGAAAATAATAACCTGGATCTGAGCTACCGAACACGCACATGGGTTGACACAGAGTGTAAAAGTTGAATAAACAATGACACACATCTCCGGTAGCTCTTAACACTGATTCAGTGTTTCATGTGTGGATGACGAATTCATATTTTTGCACACTGAGTTTGAGTTGTGCTTTTAGCATTAAGATGCAATTTCAGATTATATTGGTATTAAGCTGCATTTATGATTATATATCTGATTCTTATACATGGTGTATTTGTGAATCTCCATTGCAATTTCCAAACCGCCTAAGGGAAGTCCACAAGAAAACAGTGCCGTGTTGTGGCACAGTGCACTGGTACGGCATTGGCCTTGCCTAGGGCTTGGCTATGCCTACAATGATCGGCAACTCAAAACCGTTTCACAAATTGCAATGTATGGGGTTTACTAAAGTAAACATATATTTCATTGTACAAAGGTCATAGCGCCAACAAGTACCATTTCATGGCAACAACGGCAGAATCCGAATTGGAAATGGTGGCGCCACCACACGGTAAAAAAAACAAAACTAACAAATTGCTCGCCTAAGTTAATTTGGCATATTTAGGCGAGCGATTTATCGTTTCAAACGTGAAGCACTGCTGCAAGTAGAAACTGTTAATGTAGTTTTAGCTGAATTTCAATCAACGAGACTGCTAATAGACCAATGTCGGTACGGAGACTTGCTACATACAAATGTGAACCAATGAGATGTGCATTTTTCCAAGTGTTTGGTCAGCGATATATGCATCTTGTTATTTTATTTGTTATCAACGAGAATTTGTCATTTATAGCTGGTTTGTTTTCTTCACAAATTGTTTGACTGTACATGAAGTCTGGAGCCTGGTGTGTTTTCAGGTATAAAGACATGTTTGAAGAGAGCATGGCTCGATTCTGTCATTCTGTGATGGCTGTGTTTTTTGCTTGATAATTGCCAACAAACATTTGATATAAAATATTTAAAGTTGCTTCTGCAGTAGTTTTCAGATGTTCCTGAAAATGATCTTGGAAAAAGTGTAGTTCTCCCCAGACATACTTGAATGTTCTTGGCTTTTACTTCATACACTCTGTATGAACCCTGGCCACATTCCTTGGCTGTTTGTCACAGAGACATCAAGCCAGAGAACATTCTGCTTGACTGGACGGGGCACATCAAACTGGCAGACTTTGGGTCAGCAACTAAACTAGGAGACAACAATTCGGTGAGCATAAACATCTGATCCAAGTGCAGCTCTTTATATTTGACAATCATGATAGAGTGATTTGTAGGTCAATGAAAATCTATTTGTGGACATTTTGAAAGAGTTGTAATTGATGGTGTTAACCACACAAAATGTGTAAACTTATTGTTATGTATTAAGTAAAGTTGTAAATGTATAATGAAGCCCATGAAGGTTTTCAAGAGTGTTATTATATACAGCTAATTTTTAAGCAACTAGTGTCACTGTGTTGATTGTATTAATTAAAAAACATAATTGTAAATTCCACTTAGTATTTCATAATAGATACAGCACATTTAGAAGTCACAAGGCTTCAGCTATGTCCTTTTATGCTATCATACTATATACTTGGAGATGTATTGCATGCATGTGTGTTGAATAAATTTTCATTCATTCAATGATTTGACTGCAATTTGATGCCATTAAATGCACATGACATTCCATATTGTCACTGAAGATACTCTGTTTGTATAACCAAAACATCATCATTATAAACACTCTAAGCTAGACGTGTATATTGGCAATGGTTGTCTAAACTTGAGTATGTGTTCTGACAGACCGTTGCCAACATGCCTGTGGGCACGCCCGACTACATCTGCCCGGAGGTCCTGACGACCCTGAACGAGGGCACAGGGCGGGGTCAGTTCGGGGTCGAGTGTGACTGGTGGTCCCTTGGGATCTGTGCCTATGAGATGTTGTACGGAAAGACGCCATTCACTGACAACAATGGGTCAATGGTGACTACCTATGCAAGCATCATGAATCACAAGGTAGGCAAAGTCTGCATAAACTTCTGTCCAAGCTAAGATGTTTTCTTTTCTGTAAATATAATTCCGGTAGTTTTATGATATAAAATAATATAGGATGTATTATGCAAATAGGCGGCAGCATATACATCGTATTTATATTATTATGTGTGTTAAGCTGTTTACATTTCTCTTATTAAAGTTTGTATAATAGTTTATAACTTGAAAGGGGTAAGTTTGAAACGATAAATCATCTGTCATTGCGAGAATTCCGGAATTTGTAGGGGTGTACTGGAAGCGGAAAATGGAATTTGAACTGGAATCAGAATTGGAATCCGGACTGATTAGTGGAATCAACATTGTTGCATTACCTTTTCACTGTTTTTTTACTTTGATGGTAACTAACTAATAGTGGAACTAGCTGTAAGAGTGGATGTGGTTGTAATAGTGAATGTGGCTGTAAGAGTGGATGTGGCTGTAAGAGTGGATGTGGTTGTAATAGTGAATGTGGCTGTAAGAGTGGATGTGGCTGTAAGAGTGGATGTGGTTGTAAGAGTGGATGTGGTTGTAAGAGTGGAAGTAGCTGTAAGAGTGGATGTGGCTGTTAGAGTGAACGTGGTAGTAAGAGTGGATGTGGTTGTAATAGTGAATGTGGTTGTAAGAGTGGATGTGGCTGTAAGAGTGGATGTGGCTGTAATAGTGGATGTGGCTGTAATAGTGAATGTGGTTGTAAGAGTGGATGTGGTTGTAATAGTGAATGTGGTTGTAAGAGTGGATGTGGTTGTAATAGTGGATGTGGCTGTAAGAGTGGATGTGGCTGTAAGAGTGGATGTGGTTGTAAGAGTGGATGTGGCTGTAATAGTGAATGTGGTTGTAAGAGTGGATGTGGTTGTAAGAGTGGATGTGGCTGTAAGAGTGGATGTGGCTGTAATAGTGAATGTGGTTGTAAGAGTGGATGTGGTTGTAATAGTGGATGTGGCTGTAAGAGTGGATGTGGCTGTAATAGTGAATGTGGTTGTAAGAGTGGATGTGGCTGTAAGAGTGGATGTGGTTGTAAGAGTGGATGTGGCTGTAAGAGTGGATGTGGCTGTAATAGTGGATGTGGTTGTAAGAGTGGATGTGGTTGTAATAGTGGATGTGGCTGTAAGAGTGGATGTGGCTGTAATAGTGAATGTGGTTGTAAGAGTGGATGTGGTTGTAAGAGTGGATGTGGTTGTAAGAGTGGATGTGGTTGTAAGAGTGGATGTGGTTGTAAGAGTGGATGTGGTTGTAAGAGTGGATGTGGTTGTAAGAGTGGATGTGGCTGTAACAGTGGATGTGGCTGTAACAGTGGATGTGGCTGTAAGAGTGGATGTGGCTGTAAGAGTGGATGTGGTTGTAAGAGTGGATGTGCTTGTAAGAGTGGATGTGCTTGTAAGAGTGGATGTGGTTGTAAGAGTGGATGTGGCTGTAAGAGTGGATGTGGCTGTAAGAGTGGATGTGGCTGTAAGAGTGGATGTGGTTGTAAGAGTGGATGTGGCTGTAAGAGTGGATGTGGTTGTAAGAGTGGATGTGGTTGTAAGAGTGGATGTGGCTGTAAGAGTGGATGTGGCTGTAAGAGTGGATGTGGTTGTAAGAGTGGATGTGGCTGTAAGAGTGGATGTGGCTGTAAGAGTGGATGTGGCTGTAAGAGTGGATGTGGTTGTAAGAGTGGATGTGGCTGTAAGAGTGGATGTGGCTGTAAGAGTGGATGTGGCTGTAAGAGTGGATGTGGTTGTAAGAGTGGATGTGGTTGTAAGAGTGAATGTGGTTGTAAGAGTGAATGTGGTTGTAAGAGTGAATGTGATTGATGGCCCATTGAAAATCACGCTATAAACGTAACATGGTCACCATCGTGAAATAAAGTTTTTACTACTATTACTATATTAGTAATAGTAATAAGTCTGATTGATTGCTATGAAATTGTGTTAGTTTAGTTAAATGCAAAAATTCTATTGGTACATAAAAGTGAATTTGCGGTATACATATAATATTTCGTGGATTCTGAATTACAATGATTGGACTACATGTTGCTGAAGTGCCATACATAGCCAGTGGAAAGATCATTGCATTTACCAGTGTGATTTTGGTCTGATGTCTGCTCTTTCAGATTTTTGCTATTGCAGCGATTACTGTCCTATCTAGTTTTGTATTTATTCAGGTATGTCTATGTGGATACTTGCTTACAGAAATGCCTGCAGTTTCCCACGGACATGGAAGTGTCCCAGGAGGCAAGGGATCTCATCAAGGGTTTGTTGACCGACATTGGGAAACGACTTGGTTACCAGAAGATCTGTATACATGCATTCTTTGCAAATATCAACTTCGATAACATCATCCAGAGTAAGTGATAAACAAACAGTTAGGTATGAGAACTTATATTGATGACATATTTAGTAGTCAACATTTTTGTGTTTGGAATTTTTTTCAAATTATTCGAATGTGGTAATCAAACTTATCAAACCTGACACATTGTCATATAGCATTTTTAGAATTTGACAGCACAAATTTCCAATATTTAAACGAATTATGTAAAAATACACTTTGTAATTGAGTTATTTGAATATTTTGGTAAAACTGGTTATTATAATGTTATTTTTGCATATGAAATTGCACACCAGTCTATGGAATTCAAAGTTTCATGTAACAGGCGGGGGGAGGGGTCTGAAGTTAAATGACATCAACTTTGTCTAGTGTTCTGGATGGGTGTTTTAAACAAACTTGGGGTCAATTATATTAGAACTGAAATTCCAATTCTGGAATTGGTGTTTTGTTTTAAAAAGTCATTTGAATTGGTGAAAATATAATTGGTATTTTCAGTAACTTTTTTCGGCTACATTGTTGAACTTTTTAACTCAAATTATTTGGTACAAATAATCAATAAAATATATGTTGTGTATATCATATCTGTGTACCATAACATGCAGAGATTAAATAAAATTGCTCTAAAATAGATGCTATATTTTGAGTACATCTATGTTTGCTGTGTTCACATACTTTTGTTTTGATTTGAATTGGTATTTTTGAGGTGGAATTGGTATTTGTAATTGGTGTCGAATTGGAAATTATATATAATATTATTGACCCCAAATCTTACTTGAAATCATCTCTAATGTTTTGTGTTCGTCCCCCTGCAGTGACCCCGCCCTTCATCCCGACTGTGACGAGTAAGGATGACACGTCAAACTTTGAAGAGTTTGACAAGGCCCGTCCAAAGCCATTTGTTGACGAATTCAAGGGCAAAGCAGAGTTTTCTGGCAAAGATCTGCCATTTATTGGGTTCACGTACACTAAGCACATCTCTATGGAGAGGTACGGAAATGCAGTTTATTATCATCTTGTCATTTTTGTTGCTTCGTTGGCTTATTTATTACAAAGATGCTTTCTCTGTGTACGATCAGTTTCGATTATATTTTTATGCAGCATTTTTTCCGTGTTTTTAGTTTTGGTGAAATTATTTGTGACCAGATCGAGCAAAAAAGTGGCTTACTTTTGTTGATTTTTATCAACAAAAGAATTAACTTTGGTCATTAGAGCAGGTAACCTGTGAAAGTGAGTAACATAAGGCTATTCACACACAAGTTACCCGATCTAATGACCAAAGTAAATTCTTTAGTTTATTTTAACAAAAGTAAGCGTTCTTATTAAAGTGGTGGATATTACTTAAAACCATTCATTACCACAAATTTGTACGTCATTGAACCTGATTATATTCTTGGTCAGGGAAAATGACATTTTGGTCAGGGAAAAAATGGGGAATTTTTAATTATTTCTCTGTATGTCCATAATATGTGACTTCTTCCTTCCAGGCCATCGTCTCTCACTCACGAGGTATCGTCTCCCGCATGTCGTTCCTCCCTCGAACGACGTCTCAGTACCAAGTCACATGAGCTGCAGGAACTGCGAGAGAAGTATAAGAATGTTGAGCACCACCTGGTGGTGACGGAGAGCGAGACTCAGTCGCTGAGACGGAAGCTCGTTGAGCGGCAGAAACAGCTGGACGAGGCGGAGACGGAACGCAGTGCTATGGAAAGAGATGTAGCGCAGTTTATCACAGAAGTTAATGTAAGTGATCAGACTAATGTAGGTGGGGGTACCATACTTCGGGGCTCATTATAAAAGTATAAAAGATTGTAAAGTTTTTATAGTTATGATGTATATAGGCTCTTTTCTGTCTAATTGTCCGTAGGATGGGTCCTATTATAGTTGTTCACCATATGTCTCCATTGGTGTCTGCTGCATAGCAGGAACTGTTATCCCAAATTCAGATGCAAATTGTTTTGGTTAAGTTAGGCATGGTCTCCATCGTCTTCTATGATTTGGGCATAATCAGTACAATTTTTGTCACCATTGCGCCATTCCGATGTTTCAATCAATAATTACGCGCTCCCAGTATCGTCCCTTATAAAATATCGTTGTAAATCCTATTTTACTCGTTAGTGTTTTGTCATCAGTCGATGTTTACCGGTCTCTGCCAATCTCTCCCAGCGTCTCTCCCAGGCATCTGATAAACAACTGGCAAATGCAAGTTAATCAGCGAACATGATCTTTCTGATGGCTTTACACATGGTCCCTTTAAAAAAAGACACTAGATATCAAAACATTAATTATTGTATTGCTGTGGTCAGAGTCTAAAGCGTCTGCTAGAGCTAGAGAAAACAGACAGAGTGGATCAGGACGGTCAAGCAGTCAAATTGTTCGCAGACATCCAGGAGCGATACGAGCATGCCCAAGCACTGCGGGACGAACAGAACAGGTACGATAGATCACAACTAGTCAGGACTTCCCAGGAGTCTCGGAGGTAAAGATACTAAGTGGATTTTATCATAAAATCAGTGGGATCACTATAGAAACATTGAGAGAATACCTTCGGCAGTTGTGACATTGTTTTTCCAGAGATTGCTTGCAGAAATGTAAATAAAAGCAGTGCTATCTGTGGATTTGGAAAGTCTAGAATAGTTAAAGTTTTATGATAAACAAAGAATTAAAATCAAGTGACAGGGACAAAAGCGTGAGAAGCAACAGTGAAATCGCAAAAACAAAATGGCACCAAAATATTTGTGGTGTTCAATTTGATCGTCTGGTGCACACAGTTCAGTTTTTAAAATGTGTGGCCTTGGATGTTAAAATGGCAAGTTAAAATATAAAAAAAATCAAGAGCTATCGAGACAAGTTGTCAAGAATCTGGAAAAGAATTCCTGATCTGTTTCCACAAGGGAATATGAAGGTATGGCATTGGATCCCCCTTTCTCGGTGCACATTTTTTATTCTTTTTGAAATTGTTCAATGATCCCTTAACCTTTTCATCAAAGATATCATTGAAGTGCTGTTTTAAAACTGTTTCCTCAACTGATGTAGCCTATCGCAAATCCAGTTCGTTGGTGTCCAAATATGTAGTGGGTGAATAGTTTATGTAACATCTGCAGTCGATTTAATAAAAAAATTAACTGTAATGTTACATTTTAACTGGGTTGAGTTTACTAGCATTGTTGTTCAAACAAGGGAGTTTCCAGAGTTGAAAAAGCATGTCTACAAACAATGTTAAATGACACAAGTAGTCCTACCATTTGTTTTGTCAACTAATATTACTATTGATGGTTCAGTGTACTGTTGACAATAACTATTGATAGTTAAATTTATTATTGATAGTACTGGATTGTCACAAATACTATTGTAATGTATCGACATTGTTCAGTTGCTATAGAGATATGTCTGTTTCTGATGTGTACAATTCGGTTGCTATAGAGTGGTGTTTGTTTCTCACATAGTCCAGGTACTATAGAGAGGTGCATGTTCCCTGGTCACTATAGAGAGGTGCCTTTTCCCCGATTGCTAAATAAAAAGAGGTGCCTGTTCCTCTGTCGCTAAATAAAAAGAGGTGCCTGTTCCCCGGTCGCTAAAAGAGAGATGCCTGTTCCCCGGTCGCTATAGTATAGAGAGGTGCCTTTTCCCTGATTGCTAAATAAATGTTCAAATCATCAAAATAATTGACTTTAGTCATTATATCTGGTAAGGATCAAAATAGTGGATATCCAAAATGGTAAACACTGTGTGGGTCAGTACTTGTCAGTGGTGTGACCTCCATCCTCTTGCCGATCATATGAAAAAGTAAAAAAATTTCACCAAGGAGAAAATCGTGATTTTTCAGCATTTCGATTTTCACTTCAGTTAATGCTTGAACAAGCATTAACTAAGTTAATAGTTTGTTGACGATTTCACAAAAACTACATACAAAAGTTGCACAAATGAGCTAGCATGTTGCAGTGGATATTAGATAGGTTTGGTTTTTCACAAAATTAATTTGAAATGAGACTAAAAAAAATCGAATTGATTAAGCACCTTTAACAATAGCCTTGTTTCTATTCTGGCCCTGCTCCCTTTCCCAATGTAAGAAACTTTATTTATCAAGACATAAAACATAAGTGTCCTCTTTAAAAGCTCTTCATTTCATACATTTTATTTATGTATTTATTTATATGCAATTTAACGCTAATAGTATTTAAGACGTATCGATGCTTATTTAAATGCAGTACACTTCTCTGCTAATTTATTTTATTTAATCTTTTATATTTTAAAATATATATTTATATTTACTATGCCTGCATGTACTATTCAGCCTGTATGGCTACTTTCCCTTGTTCTTTCCATTCAAGGCTGGAACAGGAGGAACTGAAGGAGGTGTTGGCCCAACTTGAGGAAGAGAACCAGGGTTTGTGTCGGAAGACTCTGAAACTGGAGAAGGAGTTGCGGAGACAGGGCGAGGTGATGGGAGAACGCACTAACACAATCGCTGATCTGAAGATGAAGCTCAAGGTGAGGATATAAGGGATGATCTTAGAACGGTGATGCATTCATATAATAATCATACTGGTGGGATGAACCATTGATATGTATCACAGGTCTGTTCAGCCAGTTTCCAACAACTATTGTTTAATTTATGTCTAAATGAATTCATGCTGTTCGTTGAAAGTAAATTATTGATTGCTTGATGTACAACACTACATCAAACCATGTTAGCCATGGTGTCATTGTTATGATAATTGTGCTTGTTTGTAGACCAGGGAGAAATCAAGCTTTGCGTCGGCCGATTTCACTGCTAAGTTATCAGTCGCCATTGAAACGGAGCCAGTCGTCAACACTGAAGAGGTAGGCATGGCAGCTGTAACAAGGGCTGCTTGTATAATCACAATAAAAAATCTTATTTATATATTATATGTTGTGGACCATCGTTGACTTTTATTTTGTTGGTGTTTTGTATACACTTTTTAATTAAGCACATTTGTGGCACTCAAGTCTAATAATTTCTATGTTCTAAAGTACAACGATAGACTATATCTATTCTAGCATCTTGACTGCCCAAATGTGTTCATATGAACCACAGTTTTTATATATAATTTGACCATTAAATTTGTTTAATTTGAATGTTTTATCTCGAATATCATCTTTACGTTGCATGCTGAGTGGCAATCATCGCCACAGTGTCGATATTGGTAAATAGATAATGCTCACAAATAGTTTTAAAGAATGTGGTTCATTGGTCATGTTTAGCCGGTCAAGATGTTAGGATACACATGCTATTGTACTTTTGACCTTAAGGGCAGCTGAATGGGATTTATTTATGTGTGCATATTTAGTGCAATTTTTTATGCCCAAACTGTAGAGTGGGTCTTGCTGAGTAAAACATATACTGAAAATTTTCCCCATTTCCATGGTAACAAACAAAATGGCCGTCGTATGAAGACATTAATAACCCATCTACAAAAAATTATTTATATTTTATCATAAATACTTACAAAATCATCATTGGCTTACTTAACTCTAGAACTTCTCTAAGAATGTCCTACGTTATGAAGTTATGACATTCTAAATGAAACATTTGTCGACACATTTTATTAACTACCCCCAAGATATTGCACAAAACAAAATTTTAGACACTTAAGAATATGCAGGCGAACGCAATACTCAAAACCAGATGAACTTATCATGTTTACTTCCAGATTGTTGTACTTTCTCCTTGCCAAACTGTCATTTCTTGTAAATGGCCATCCAAGCTTGAATAATGGCATTGATTACATGGTAGATGCTAGCTCTATCCATGAATAAATTTATAAGTATGTCATTGTTATAAAAGTGAACTTTATTGATCATAAACATACAAAGCTATTGGAATATGGAGGAAACATATTTTCTGAAAAAACCTCATTCTAGTTGTCATGTTTCCCCTTAAGTTTGGTAGCTTGTTGATTGGTTGATTGTGTCATTGCCAGGTGACAGATGTCATGAAGCAGCTGAACGATGACGTGGGACAATTAGTGACATCTAGCTTCAGTCACATGACTCTGCTGAAAGACCAGCTTAACGAGAGCGAGGTAATAGTTATAGATAGAAATATGTAACCTGCTCCATTGAAATCAGGAATAAAGTCGGAAATGCAGAGTCTGGCTATACCACTTCAAAATGCGTGAAGGGGTGAATTTGGCTGCGATGGCCGACTTTCAGGTTTTTATATTTTAATCAGCCTAATTATCCTAGATTGCTAGCATGCTATTATAAGGTCATAAAACGATTGATAAATTTGAAAAATAGTTTGTTTCGTAGAGCTATGAATATCTTAATAGACAAAAACAAAGGAAAATTTGCTAAATTCAGATTTATGGTTTCCACTGCACATTGTGCCCACCCTCGCCATATTGGCATCGTTGGAAAGCTGACCTATTATGGGATACAATTACTAGGGAAACTCAGTCACGTGCTACTATATAACCAGAGAGCTATAAAATGGAGACAAAACGTTTAAACAAAACAACGCTACCAAGGAGGGCGTAATCACGTGAAACAATTCGCAATGGCTGATTGGCTCAGCTAGAAACGTGCATGCGCAATCTCTCTCAACATTGGAATGTGACCCTTAAAATTGTCTTTCATCGTAACTTTATCTCAAAATGAAGTGAAGCCTGTTTGTTTTGGTTTGAGTTTGACTGCTTCAGAGACTGTTATTATATCAATTGGTTATTTTTTAATTGGTTATTTCGTTGCCGTTGACCGGGGAACTTAGTCAAGTGAGACGGCTCAGATAGCGACAGTGAAATGAGTGTCATTTTTGAGGGCGAAAGTGACAAGGAAGACCACGATTGAGCAACAATTGACAATGACAGCTTCGAGCGAATACGCAGACAGCTTGGTGGCAACGTCGCTGAGAATGCCAAATCTTGCCAACTTTCACAGTTATTGAAGTGGAATTCCACCAAAACATCCATGTTGATGTGTGCTACAACAATGTTGATGTGTGCTACATCCATGTTGATGTGTGCTACAACAATGCAAAATTTCAACTTCATATGTTATGCCGTTGTTTTTGAAATGTATAAAATTTGATATACTTTAGAAAACTTCAAAGCTGTTTTTCTCATAATCGTTTTTCATCAAATGACTCGGGGCATCTTTTCTTTATCAAACGATAACTCAGCAACTAATAGAGCTTAGTAGTTGTCTTTGGTCCCGTTGAAAAGCCCTTAAAATTGTCTTTCATTGTAACTTTATCTCAAAATGTAATTTTCCGAATTATTCATGATTTCGACGGAGTGGGGCTTAACAATGCTTAGCAATATGATCATACTAACAAAATACAAATTAAATGTGCTTAATCAATTTGATTTTTTGCTAGTCTTATTTCAAATTAATTTTGTGAAAAACCAAACCTATCTAGTATCCACTACAACATGCTAGCTCGTTTGTGCAACTTTTATATGTAATTTTTGTGAAATCATCAGACAAACTATTAAATTAGTTAATGCTTGATCAAGGCACGCCTAGTCAGGTGATGTGTCTTGTGTAGCGTTTATTCCTTGTTTACCTTGACCACCAGATAGATAGATAAATCACTTTTTACTTGTCTATTTATTATTTTTTCTTTCTTTTGTTGTATATATTTTATTGATCCATCCATGTTTTATCTCATTTTTAGTGCAATGTTGCTAAGCTTTGCTTTGGGCCACTTTTCATCTTTTGATGGTATCACCAGGCCCTGAACCAGGCCCCTGAACTTAAGTATATAAAAAAAGCATTAACTGAAGTGAAAATCGAAATGCTGAAAACTCATTTTGTTCCTTGGTGAAATTTTTTTATTTTGTCATGTGATCAGCGAGAGGATGGAGGTCATGTCCATGATCAGCATTGACCCACACAGTGTTTACCATTTTGAATATCCACTATTTTGATCCTTACCAGATCTAACGACTAAAGTAAATTCTTTTGATTTGAAAAAAAATTTGCATTTTTTATTAAACTGACTGGATGTTATATAAACTATTCACACACTACATATTTGGACACCAATAAACCAGATAAGCAATTTTAAATATAGACAAAGACAATTTCAGAGTGGTGACAGATGATGCCACGATCAACAACAGGATGGGACACAAAAATTACTAGGACAAAATTACAACTGCATGTAGTTGCGCATTGTCGTATCTCATTCTGTTTGAGATTTGAACCCTATCAGGGTATATATCTGGATGGCAACATTGAAAAGCAACAGTTGGTAGGCTGGCAGGCTGCTATGCACAAGTACAGGGTCTTTGGCCGCTGTGATTGGGAATTTTTGTTGACTAATTTTCATATTATTAGTCTACAGATGAAGTTATCCTTTTCTTAGTTTAAATATAATATTATATATTAAAATTCAAAACATTCAAAAACATCACATATGGGCAGAGCAGGTCTTTCATATGGGCATTTTGCCCATATGAGAGGCCTAAAAAACGTATGTGTGTATACATTAAAATCTATTTAATACATGAAACCATTAATTAAGTACAATTTTAAATTTAGAAATAAAAATTAAAAAGACCATTGGTAGAAGTAAAGTATCATCTCTCTTCTTTATACTTGGACTGCTTTTTTCCAGTTCCTGCTATTTTCTCTTTTCTTTCTTGTTGTGTTTTACTCTTGGTCTATTTCATTCTTCCTTTGGTAACATTTAACAAGGAATAGACAGACGCACACACAGAGACGCGCACACACTCATGCACACACACGATATTGCATAATTGCCTGCTGTAGTAAGACTATAACACATCATGATTCATTGTCACCATTTCACCATGATGATGTCGATGTCACAATGTTGTAGGAGATGCGTCAACGTCTGGAGGACCAGGTATCTCGTGTCAATCGACAGCTGGAGGAGAGAGAGGATCAGTTGAAGACGCAGGTGGAACAGCAATTTCGTCAAATACAGGTTAGTCCATCAGCAAACTTGTATGCTTTCTGGTGGTTTTGAAAATATGAAAATCCCAATATTTTTCATGTGGATGTTGAGTTTAATTTTCACACAAACATTATGAGAAGAAAAATATTTAATGAATTGATTAAAAACTTGTAATTCTTGTCATGCAAGTGTAATTTCTTGTTGTCATTGTTCAGTGTAAAGTATACTTTATCAATGCACGCTCAGTTAGAACTGAGGTGTGAATCCTCTTGCTCTTGTTTCAAAGCTTGGGCAATTTAGTTAACACCACGTTGCTTCAGTTCACTCAGCTGTATAAATAATTATCTTGCGTGTGGATTTATGCGAACGAATAGTCTTTGCACAGTAATTACAGCATGGCTGAATGTTTCCCAGAGAGTTGGTGTTGGAATGAACAATTCTACCAGGGGGTGAAGTGTAAAGTGTTCAAGAGGTCCTACAGACTGGATACCCTGCTTTATGATAACTTACTGTTTTAGGTTAATGTTTGTGAGTCAGGTTAGTTATATGCCAATTTATTTACAGAGTATATGTTATTTCTGACTTGTGTGTTTATTCACAGGAGCTAAAAGATACTTTGGAGAAAAAGGAGTTGGCTTACAAGAAAGCCGAGAAGATCTATGCACGTCACGAAGAAGACCATCTGCAGAGGATTCAGGTGGGCAGTAGCATTATCTCTTAGCAGCACTGTGTGGAATCTGTCACGGGATCCTGTGTGCGTGTGTGTGCTGTTGTGTGTTGAAAAAAATAAGGTTTGTGGTTGACCAATTTTAGATTATGATACACTGGCAAGGCAAAATATATCGTAGAGCTTCCTGTAATGTTACATTTTAACTGGGTTGAGTTTACTAGCATCGTTGTTAAAACAAGGGAGTTTCCAGAGTTGAAAAAGCATGTCTACAAACAATGTTAAATGACACAAGTAGTCCTACCATTTGTTTTGTCAACTAATATTACTATTGATGGTTCAGTGTACTGTTGAAAATAACTATTGATAGTTAAATATATTATTGATAATACTGGATTGTCACAAATGCTATTGTAATGTATCGATAGTTTGATGTGTTGTTACACCCGTAGTTAGAACCGCTGTGTGATTGTCTACAGCTCATTGATATAATGATAGTTGAACACTGTCTGTTTTTGACATGGTTCAGTTGCTATAGAGATATGTCTGTTTCTGATGTGTACAGTTCGGTCGCTACAGAAAGGTGTTTGTTTCTGACATGGTCCAGGTACTATAGAGAGGTGCATGTTCCCTGTTCACCATAGAGAGGTGCCTTTTCCCCGATTGCTAAATAAAAAGAGGTGCCTCTTCCCCGGTCGCTGAAAGAGAGATGCCTGTTCCACAGTCGCTATAGAGGGGTGCCTTTCCCTGACCGCTAAATAAAAAGAGGTGCCTGTTCCCCAGTCACTAAAAGAGATGCCTTTTCCACAGTCGCTATAGAGAGGTGCCTTTTCCCCGACTGCTAAATAAAAAGAGGTGCCTGTTCCCCGGTCGCTAAAAGAGAGATGCCTTTTCCACAGTCGCTGTAGAGTGGTGCCTTTTCCCCGACTGCTAAATAAAAAGAGGTGCCTGTTCCTCTGTCACTAAATAAAAAGAGGTGCCTGTTCCCCGGTCGCTAAAAGAGAGGTGCATGTTCCGCAGTTGTTATAAAGAGGGGTTTCTTTACAGGAGCTTGATGAACAGCTGGAGAGTTTGAGCTCAGAGAGGAGTAGTGCGGAGGAGCACAGTTTGCTCGTGTTTGAAGAGAATGAGGATCGACTGAAGAAGATCAAGGAACAAGAGCGTGTGAGTGTATCACCACCATCAGTGTCGATGCCCCTTAACTAAGATATTGAACTATTTGGGCTATTATCTACTAAAACACAGTGGAAGCCCTCATTTACAACCACCAACAAAAAAGAACGGTGGTCTGTCAAAAGGGGTTTGACCACTTGGATATATGGACGTACACTGTAGACTTAGACAATTATTGTCATAACTACATATGAAGTAGGATTTTACTAAAATATTTTTTAAAATCCACATTTTTCTCAGTCATTTCAACAATACATGTACAATTCATGCACACTAATGAGATAAGGTAAGTGATTACACATTTACTAAGTAAACAAGTACTCATTAATTAATTTGGGACGAATGCAAACTAATAGCAACTAATACTTTATTTAACAAAACAGTACCATCAAAATATTTATTTTATGGCTTGACACATTTTGTCACTGGTAGCATTAAACAACCACTGATATTGTTTTTGTATCTGCTAGATTTTTTCAAAAACCAGTAAGCTTGCTGGTTTGTCACCATTTTCGATTCGTTTTTGGTTTGATTACATGTTGTTATCCAATATCGTCTCATCATATTCATAGACGCTCCTCCATTCATTACAGACTATTGCTCTACTCACCATCGAAATAACCATGTTGAAAGAGCGGGATTCTCTACAGCGCCAAACCGACCAGTCACACACCAGTGCTACGGTTGCCGTGGGAACACCACGCCGTGTCCGATCGATGGCGGTTGGCACAAACGATTACAATGTCACTGCTGATTCAGTCTTTTCCGTCCCCGAGACAGTGGTCGAGAAAATCTACAGCAGCTCGACGAAAATGAGGCTACAGAATAACGATGATTCGCCTCAGCGCAAATTAAAAATGAGGCAGAGTCGATCGGATAAAGTGAAGACGGATCTCGTCATTCCAGGCGACTTGATCCAGAAGAGATACAGTGATTCCTGCTCTAATCTGTCTGTCATGGTAACGGTAACCCGCAAAAGGTCGGAGCAGGGTCAAGGTGATGGCAGAGACCTTGATGGGGGCTGCAACTTTGACGGTGACCCCATGACCTCTACCCTCTTGGAGGAAGATGGAGGCTTAAGCAGGTTGCCAACGGGAAGTGGAGATGCTTGGAGAAAGAGGGAAGTTGTTAGTGATGAGGACTGGAATGAGAAGTCGTACACGAGGGCTGAAGAGAAGGAAGGAAAACACCCAAGACGGGAAAAGATGTCGTATAAGGAGAGGGGAGGAGGGATTGATGAGGGATGTCAGTATGGAGGGAAGGAGGATCCTCAGATGGTGTCGTTTACTTGTCAGACGGACGAGAACCTGGGGCTGAAGGAGAGCAAGTAAGTGGTTCTTGAGTGGATGAATGTTACGGTTTCTTGAGGACTAGTTGCAAGAGTTTATGACACCTTGTGTTACATGTTTTGGTATGGCAATGAGAATTACATGCTTCAAAAATCGTGCTCAACTGCCGGTTTCACTTAGCATTTGTACCGTATGAAGTAACTTATATTACTTTGACATAAATCATGTAACTCGGAACAGCCATAGAAAATACACATAGCGTTGTTGACCGGTATACATGACTACAAACTCCTATTGTTCTGAGTTACGTAATCTGTGTCAAATGTCCACATAGGTTCCTTTGCAATATCCCCACCCCTAGGGAATTTTTTTTAATGGGCCTCTCATGCAAAAAAGCCCCATACACGCAAAACTGATAGAGATACAAGGGAACCTACAAACAGACAGACTACTTTATGGATACATACTACCTGGCCGTCTAGGCATTGTGGGGCATGCAAGGAGTAGGGTGTGCAGAAATGATGTGGATGGATGGGTATATTAGAAAAAATGAAAGTTGGTTTTTTTTCTTCAAAATTTGTTCTATAATCAGCTTTCTGCCTGCTGCATTCGCTGTGAGGGCAGCTGTATTTGCCCATGTTAATTTATGTTACAAATGTTTTAGCACTTTTTTGTTTATATAACCTACTTTTCAGGCTATCTTATCTTAGAAAAACTGATGGCTAATACAGCGTCACAATGGAGATTACTACACTTGATGGAAAGTTGGCCATTAGTAATTTCTTTTGGCTCTGGTAGCCCAACAGTCTGCTAGAAATGTTTTTCACCTGCACCAGGAGGAAACAAGAAGAACAACAGAGTGACCTTGAGCAGGAGAAACACCACCTGGAGGTCAAAGTTGAAGCATTGCAAACAGAGGTCGATCAGTACAAAGAGAGTACGCACCAACAACGCATCCGTGCCCTCGACCTCAAACATGAACTGCAAGGGGTGAGTAACGCTGACTTTTATTCTACAACTTTGTAAAGTCGTTCTATTAATAAAGCAAATGTTCAACTTATACTTCACCACTTCAACAGAGAGCGTTACACCTCCAGTAGACCCGTTCATGCAAACACCATTTCAACTTCTATTGAAGCTTTCAGCCATGCTGCATTTACTGAGCAAAAGCTGTTCTGATAATTCCATCACTGTCAGTAAACCCATTAAATACCAACAAATCCAGCATTAATTTAATATATGTTTTTGGAAATGTGCTTCCCTCTCTAAATCTTTGTAAACAAGTTAACTATTTATGCAGAGATGACATCAGAACTGAATGACTATATTGGTAAAGCGGTTGAGAATACCAGATTAATTTCTAATGTAATCAGAATAACAACTAGATCCCTATTAAAATTAAGTTGCTTTTTCAGAAAACTGTGCGACAGGAAATTGAGATAAAGGAACTCAAGGAACAGCTCCAGGAAATGGATGCTACGCTGCAAGAAACGAAGGAATCGGCTGCTGCACTGCAGGAGAAAGAAGCCTTGCTACGAGAGAAATATGACGACTTGAGATTAACTTCCCGTAGCAAAATCACAAAACTGCAGGTGTGTAAATCATTTGAGCCTGTGTTAAAGATTGTTGCAATCTAGGCTATAACCTAGATATCATCTGCGATCGTTATTGGCACCACCTTCTTTCGTATAACACAGACTCATGCCTGCAACTGTAGCTGTTCATGACAACGAACCATACATATTCTGACAATAAGCAAGGAAACAGTTCCACCAGTTATTAGGTTATTATATGTATGAATGTTCACCAAAATCATGCTGTAGGTCAAGCGCATGAGTTTTTACACCATATCATATAGTACCCTAAGGCATACAATGTCACAGATCCTTTGCTCAGCATAAAATGTTGTATGCCCTTTGGCACATACATCCCTATTTTAACCTGTATTGTGTTAGTAATTATATGAATTCTAAAAAAAGTTGTAAGGGGACATCTCAAGATACCAATGTATGACAGACATTACATAAAGCAAATGTGATTTAACCTCAGAACCCCCCATGAAACTTTGAATAACATGGATCAGTGGATACCTGTGAACATGACACATGATGCAGGCATACAAACGCTAACATGATTGTAGCAGAATGTCATTTAGGCGCGGTAGTGGTTAACACATCCACTTTACATGACAGAATTCTGAGTTCAAGACCCAAACTGGGCATGGGTATGTTTGGTGTAAAAACCTGGCTCTCAACATTGGAGACTGTGTATCTCTCGTGACTTGGCTGATCACGTTAATGTCAGTCCCATCTCATTTAATTGGGGACATAAAAGAACCATTGAGGACGACATGCCCCCTGGCAGTGACCACCCTGGCAGTGACCACCCTGGCAGTGACCACCCTCAATTCCAGCATAATGATAAAGGTCGGCTTGGCGATAATGTTCTACAAAAGGCTGGCTAGTTGAATGAGACCTCGAAACACCTACAATTGTAGTAACAACAACATACAGACTAGTCAGTTAATGGAATGTTGACAAGTGCTAGAAACAACTGGAACTAGAATTTGTTCCTCTCTTATCAGCATCCTTATGAAGTGGAATAGGAAAATAAGCAGTGGTTTGGGGGGAAGTACATAGGTGCATGACACTAAAGTCTAAACAACTGTTCCCATCACACAGATTATGTTTAGTGTCAAACATCAAGTGTTTTGAGATTGTCTCTCTTATATTTTTTGATGTGTTTGTACAGGAAGAGAGAGATGACTTGGATATACAGTTGAAGAGTCTCAAGAGTCGATACACGGTAAGGGAAAGTGTCAAAATTACAAACAATAACAAGTTATATTAGATGGCATAACAGAGCTAGATTGTTAGCAACAGTTGGAATGTTTAAGGAATTTTTTTATAATTCATATGGGAATATATTAGGAATCTGAATTTACTTAAAAACTAAAATGTTGAAATTTCAGGAATACAGTTTATTTTTTAAATTTGAATGATTCAGGAAGACATTTTAAAATTCAAGTGGACTAACAATGCATTTAAAATTAAATGTTTCAGGTAATAACATTAAAACAACAAGATTTAAATGCCTAAATATTCCAGGCACTGGAAGCGTCAAGTGCAGAATTGAAGAAAAGCAGTGAAGAAGTCGAGTCCGAACTCCGCCGAGTGGCTGACAAATGTGCTGAACTTGTGCCTCGCAACAGTGTAAGTACTGCTACGTGTTGCAATGACACAGCAAGTTGTAAGCAACAGTGTAAGTACTGCTACGTGTTGCAATGACACAGCAAGTTGTAAGCAACAGTGTAAGTACTGCTACGTGTTGCAATGACACAGCAAGTTGTAAGCAACAGTGTAAGTACTGCTACGTGTTGCAATGACACAGCAAGTTGTAAGCAACAGTGTAAGTACTGCTACGTGTTGCAATGACACAGCAAGTTGTAAGCAACAGTGTAAGTACTGCTACGTGTTGCAATGACACAACAACAGTGTTGTTGCCCAGTCAACCAATTGTTTATACCACTTTGCCACTTTTTAATTTTGATCAAGTTGTGGCAGTATTGATATGTTGAGTGGCGCCACTGTCAGGGATTATGAAAGACGGAATAGAACGGTTAACGTGACTTCCAAGTTATCCCAGAGGATGGTATTTTGGTAGTGTTTTACAATTTGTGTTTACATTTCTAACAGAGACTAGAGTCGAGTCTGAAGCAAGCAACCGAGGAGAAGACTCGGTGTATGATGGAGGCGGAGCGCGCCAAGCACGACCTCGCTCAGAGACAGCGCGACATCGAGGTCCTCGACCAGGTCTGTCACTGCCCCACATTCTGACTACACAGCTTGTGTCTGCTTTAACTCTTTCACATCCAAATTTCCATAATAACAGTTGGCTCTTGGTAACCCTATATTTCATTTGGATTCAGTGTTCTGTTTCCGTGCATAGAAATGCTTAGTAATGTTTAGCATAATAGTAAGATGTAGACCTATAAAACTATGTATTTTCTGTAAGCTGAATGAAGTATAGAGTAACAGCAATGTCTGTCACTCTGAATCACTAGTCTGTATCAGTTACCTAGTCAGCAGTTGTCATGAAAATCAGCAAAAGCTGACCATGTCACTAAAAAACAGCGTTTTAATAAGATGGATTTGATAGTAAATATTTACGACTGATTCATCAATTCAGAATGATATTGTAAGATCTATTGTGACACTGTGAATTCTCACATATCATACAAGACACCTGGAAACCGTGGCAAGGGTGCTGCAGTGAATGGGAACCCTGAATACGTGTATCAGGGTTAGTTGTAGTGTCAGCGGGTAGAGTAGTCCTAGTCTCACACTTGAGGGCGGGGTGCTGCAGTGAATGGGAACCCTGAACACGTGTACCAGGGTTAGTTGTAGTGTCAGCGGGTAGAGTAGTCCTAGTCTCACACTTGAGGGCGGGGTGCTGCAGTGAATGGGAACCCTGAACACGTGTACCAGGGTTAGTTGTAGTGTCAGCGGGTAGAGTAGTCCTAGTCTCACACTTGAGGGCGGGGTGTGTTGCAGAAAGTGACCCAGCTGAAGTCTCTGGCAGCAGAGTTAGAGGCCCAGGTTCAGGATTATGAGAACCTGAATCTCAACTACGAGAAGAAGGAAGCCAAGTGGAGCAAGGATAGGTGGGTGCAGGTCAGGGTGGGGTTGCACTCACAGTTTACTCTAATTTCACCATAACATAATATGGAAAGCTATTCTGTAGACTAGCACACTTAATCAAACTAACATGTAACATTGAATCACTGCAGCAGACATGAAAGCCATGTGAAGGACACAGGGTGACACCAAATGGGAGAGACAACAAAATGATCATCTCTACAGGGAGAGTAAGATCAACCCAATTGTAGGACTAGAAGTGGTCAAGATGGATAAATTGAGTTTGTATGATCATGTGAAAAGATGATTCTGTGATAAAAGTGGCCCTAAACATGAAGGTGACAAGAAAGAGACTGAGAGGAAGGCCCAGGTTACGGTGGATCAACAACATCAGCAGCCACCTGGAGGAAGAGAACACCAGCCTCAAAGATCTATTAACCAAGTCAGTCCGACAGGCCGGAATTCCGGCCTTGCCTGGTGTGACACTGCAGTATGACAGGCTGGATTTTATACATTTTCTACGTTCACCATTTAAATTACTTTTACTCATAATTATCCACTATGTGGAGCCACTTGTTATATATGGTTGTCATGGCGAATGAATTAGCTATTCAGTAGTGGCAATCATTGATTATCGCTCTATATAATTTTATGGAGATTTTCACGGTTTTTGATGATGGATTATCAAAATCTGCTAAGGGCGCAATGGTGGACGGCATTACTTCAATTGGCGATTTACCGCCATATGTTTTGGACAGATTATTTGATAGTTTTAGTGATGAATCTTTGTTGGATGTTGACGATCGAAAGAACAATGATGTTGGCGAAATTAGTGACCGAGCCGGAGGCAAAACGGACACTGACAGCGGGAGTATTTTCGATCACTACTCAGACGTCAGCAATGATGAAAGTGACGGATGCACGGAAAGAGAAGAGACTTTTGGCAGTTCCAACTGGAAGTGATTAATCAACTGGTGGGTGAAAATCGCTTCCGCAGCAGAAAACGTGGCAGGAAATCTTCGACCGTCGACCCACCAGCCAGGATTACTGACACACCACACATGTTTGCTGTGTGTGACACCAATGACCATCAGTGTCACATAGGTGCAGAGAAACACAAGCGGCATGCCCGTGTGAATCCGGGAACATCCTACGCCATCAACCCATTCAAGAAAGTGAAGACCAGCTTCCGGTGCGAAGGGTGCAATGTGTACTTGTGCATCAGGAAGGGCTGTTGGCTGTACTGGCACTCGAAGGTCAAGTACTGGCAATGAACTGTTACAAGTGGTTTGATAGTTTTTAGTGTCTGGTAAACCAGCAGTAGTATCAGTATTATCTTGCAGTATTATAAGTGCATAATTATATAGCTACGAACTGGCGTCCAACGATGGAGTAGTAGGGATGAACTACTCTGGGTGGCACCTGACAGTGTGCAACAGTGTTGTTGTTGAATATTGGCAGTAGTAACAGTATTATTTTGCAGTATTATTAGTGTGCATAATAGTTAGTGTGCATAATTAGTGTGTATAATGACAAAGCCTGCACTCGAAGGTCGATAAATGTGGATGATTATATTATAAAAAAATTGACACTTTTTTATTAATTTCTAAATTTTAGTTAAAAAGGTTAATTGGCAAAATTGTGTTTGTTTGGCATAGATGCCTTCCTCTATGTGTTAGCAAATATACAAATAAACACTTCTGTCATATATGTTTAACATACAGATAAATAATTTGTTTTTCACTTTCTTATACTCCACAAAATGTATTTGATATTGTATTTTATATCATAGTACACTCCTGTAGCATGATCAACATGGGTAGTTTACATTAAATATGTACATTGGCATACAACTGCATTCAGCAACTGCAAAAACATTGAAATCGTGGTGGCCATCTTGGATTGCTGGTTACCATGATGATGAAACGTAAAATGATATGGCTCATTTTACTCACTGATTATTGTACTTTTAGAATATAATTATGTAATATTCCTATTCATAAAATACATTTTTGTTGCTGAAATCTTGACTTGAAGTGATGCAGTTGATTTTCTTGCATATTCACTGGGAATGCAGTATTCAGTGGTCACAGCAGATCTGTGCTGTAGTACTGAAATAGTTCAGAATGGAACGGTACAAGAACCGTACAGAATGGAGGAAATTGATTTCTTGCCACACTGACAGGAGTTCTTGTGTTGGTTGAATTGCTACCTGGAGTAAGGTAACCAGGTGAGCATGCTACCTGGAGTAAGGTAACCAGGTGAGCATGCAATGCATTGTGAGCAACGAATGTTGGAATGATTTGGTATAAATTGAATGCTTTGCTTTTGCGTAGGTCAACATATGAGAAAGCCGTGGACGAGAGAGAAACTGAGTTGGAACAGACTCGGCGAGAGTTCGGTGCTGAGAAACAGTTACGGTAAGACTTATCGTTGGTTGGGCACAACAAACTTGCAAAAGACAAATTTTAATTAAGAATCAAAGCCATTGTACGAGCAATGTTATTTCTCATATCCATAGATATCGATTTCAATTGAGCATTTATTGAAATGTAAAATGATATTCTCAGCTTATTTGTTTGTCGTTTATTAATGTTATTGTTTTTATTGGCATTTTGTATTTCATCGTCATCCCATCTAATGTGCTGGGTAAATGTTGTATTGTCACATCAATTATTTGTCACATTTATGATGTGTCACATTCACTGCTACTGATTTTTTTGCATTCATTTTATTTCATCCTGACCTGAAGTCACAGGGATAGCTTTCGTTAATTTCACTTAAAAAGTGCCCCCTTGGTACTAGGTACATTCCTGTGCCACCCTCATACTTTCATGTGCCTCATATGTTACTGTGCCGCCCTCATATATTACTGTGGCCTTCATGCCTTCCCGTGCCCCTGTAGGCAGCGGGTTGAAGAGAAGGAGAGGGAATTGAGTGGAGTCCTTGACGAGGCATCCGCCAGTTACCGGGCCGAGACGGAGCAACTGCGACAACAACTGGCTGCACAGAAGACCAGGGTTATCAAACTCAATGATCAGGTTTGTCACCGGTTTGATTATGATTGCAATTATGATATATTGTCTCCATCTGAGTAACAGACAATATTCGTGATGCGCATTAGCACTAGATTGTTTGACAATCCGCAACCATGGTTCCATTCTTAACCAACAGGTGTCGAACATGTTAAAAATAATGTCTATTGTACGACAGCAGATAACAAAACTGACTACATATGCATTTACCCACGTAAAACAACCTTTTTCGAAATTATAATTTAAAAATATAAATTATTGTTATGACCAATTTTCGAAATCTGCCAGTTTCAAGTGTTGCAGTGGCATCACAAACAAATGGCAATGACGTTACAAGCATCACAATGACATCACAAATATATCGCCATGATGTTACCATGTTCAAATTAAGGCCTTTATGTGACGTACAATAAAGTACTTACTAATCTATGCTAATTCAATATAAAGTACAATTGTGACTACTTACTTGCCAGCGACAAATCACTGCAAAGGCGAAGTTTGCACATGTAAGGAAACCCCTGGCATTTGTAACATGGATACCTATTGGATGATTCATGTTTAGTCAGTATCTTGGGAAATACCAGGAAATACCAAAACAAAGATGGCGGACGAAGTTGCAACCGTCATATATTCTGATTAATCTGATATTTGGCTGGAAAGTGAACTTTAGAGGATTCAATTTGGAGTGAATTGAGACTGGTACAAATTTTTGCCCAGAGCAGTGTGTGCGAAATGTCGGCATCAAACAATGTTACTTTGAACAGTTGTAACTGTATCGCAAATAAAATTCATATTGAAATTTTATTAAATTCATTACTGTTTTGCTCTGCTAGTTATAATAAATGTGCGATAATATTTGGTATGGTTTATAGTTAAAAAATTATTATTATTTTTTTTTTTTAAAACAGTGTCTGTTTTAGTTTTATGGTTTGTTTATTATTACGTATACTTTTTGTATATCATGTGAAAGTATAGTTTATGCATTTTGTGGGGCCACTTCAAACTCGCCTGGGCCAGTTCAAAATAGAACTGAGTTAGTTAAACAAAAGTCTGGGCCAGTTAATTTTTTTGCTAATTTCAAACACTCACAAACATATTGCATTGACATCACAAACATTGCAATGACATCAAACATATCACAATTACATCACAAACATATCGCAATGACATCACAAACATATCGCTGTGACATCACAAACATTACAATGACATCACAAACATATTGCAATGAAGTCACAAACATATCGCAATGACATCACAAACATATCGCAATGACGTCACAAACATATCGCAATGACGTCACAAACCTATCGCAATGACACCACAAACATCTCAACGTCATCACAAACATATCACAATGACATCACAAACATATCGCAGTGACATCACAAAACATATCGCAATGACATCACAAACATATCTAGTTCAAATAAATATATTCTGATATATATATAAGAACCCATGCGTGTCTGTCCAGCTGACTGAGGTGGAAAGGACGCGGTCATTGTTGGAAGTGGACAACAACAGTTTGAAACGCCGACTGGCCGCAATGTCTGTGGACACTGTACAAGTGAAGGAAGAGGTGTGTTCTTATTGATGATGTTAATGATTGAGATTAACAGGACATTCCTTTGCTGTAGAAAAAACTTGAGTATCATTGATATTGTGTTGGTTGTGATAGTGAATGCGATTTTCATTGGTCAACTTATACAGAGCTAGTTGGGGTTTTGTATAATTAAAATGCCTCAATTTCAAAGTACATCTAAATTAACATTTATACTTAATGTTTCATCTTTATTGCTGTAGCATATTTATGTAATAACCAACACAAGTCCGATGTAGTAGTGAATTGAAATGGGCCAAATAAATAACGTTTTATTACAAAGTGGACTGCTTATCACACAGCCACTTTGGGAAGAACATTAACAGGAATGTGAGTTCTTCAAAGCAAACCAGACAGGAACTGAACACATGTGGCAAGTTTCTCAGAGCCCACATTCCTACAAACATGATGATAACATATATACATCAAGAAGTCGTCATGAACATATAACATGTAAAGAATACAGACATTCCACCACCAATACACAAATTTAATTACAAACAGGTAGGGCCGTTTCGCTAACCTATATAAACATAAGCCAAGAATACCGATGTAGAAACAGGAAGCCTGTCTGTGCAGAAAACCCCATGAACACCGACTACTAGGGGACATTTACTGTCACAAATTGCATAAAATGTGAATTTATTAGTACTTATAATGTTTTGGCTAGTTACAAATAATATCATATAAAACATGTTACCATTGTGACCTTTTATGGTATTTTTGGAAAATGTGGTTCATTAAAACATTTGGGCTGTTTGAATAGGTATAGTTTACACCCTGTAACATGATTTTATGATAAAGCGATGTTCGTAGAAGTCGGAGTGCAGTTTAACACGAGGTCTGTCACATGTTTGCTGCAGCTGAGTGCGACAATCACAAAGGTGAACGAACTGAAGTGCAGTAACCTGAAGCTGGGACGAAACTTGGAAGATGCAATGGATCGGTATGAGATGCTGGCCAATCAGAAGACAGATCTTGAGAACAAGATCGAGTCGATGCAGGTTGGTCATCAGTGGTGCTCTGAGAGGCATTCGTACACAGATGGTTGTGACTGCTGGACTAAAATGTTTACCTGTTAAATTTGGTATTGTTCAGTTTTAACTGCATTCGTGAGTCTTGTTGGTGGTACAATATATTTAATTGAAATCAGTATGTGTTTGGATAAAGTGCGGGTTGGTTGCAAGTATAAATTAGTGCAAACTGCAAATGTATAAAATAATTTGATTATATAATCTATATATATATATATATATATATATATATATATATATATATAAAAATTACAATTGTGGGTGACAGTTTCTCAAATATAACTGTTTAACATGTAACTTATATATATATATATATTTATGCAATCAACAACACAACACAGATATAGAGATATGAAAAGGCCAAATGAATGACGTTTATTGTGGGGATTAAAGGTAAGCCCACTTTTCAAAGAAATGTAAAACAAAGAAATGTGGGCTCCACAACCCAACGCCAGGCTGACTACGCCCCATGCGAGCCTCCTGGACGTCGGGTTCAATAGAGCCCACATTTCACCACAAAGCAGTAGCAGTATTCCTAGAACAAATAAAAGAAACAATGGCATTACTATTGTTATGGAACACCCTTAAACCAAATAGCATAATGCCCTACATGCTATCACGCAGTCTATGAATACAACTACCTGCTTAAAAATACACTAGCTCTAACTGGAATAACTACAAAGGTGGGGCCAATTCGCACCGGTCACCGACCATGTGACCACCCCACCAACCCTAAATAATCGCTGAAGTTAAGAACCATTAGATAGAACAGTGAGCACTCCTACTCAAGCAATCCTAATGTATTTCTGAAAGCGCATCCGAAGTCCACCTGCCTGCCGCTCTGATCTGCGCATCCGATTCGCCTCTCAGTGCGGCTGCAGTGGCTGCCCCAATACGAAAGCTGTGACCCTTAAAAGCACTAGTTTGGTAGCCACAAAAACCCAGTAATCGCTTCAATGACACATCAAATTCACTGCGTAACATTGGAGACCATCTGGGTATGCGAACAGAGAAGCCTGCACGTTGTCTCTGGCCAGCTGGAAATCTCTGCAAAAGAAGCGGGGTGGATTCTAGTCCCCTGAATGCACTCGCCTCTCACTTGTGGGATTGGGGACCTTGCCTCGCACTATGCTTAAAACGCCGGAAAGAGATTGTGATCAACTCCCCGGATAATAAAACATCATCCATGTGCAAACAACCACGTATCGTGCCCACGTGATCGAGGCACCATTTCCCCTATGACAGGCAGGCGGACATCAGGGACCGTTCCACATTACGAGCTCCTGCCAACAACTTAGATACCATAAAGCAATTGACGGGTCATGAAACCATTGATTTTGTGGAAATAAGCCACCGCTGATACAGTAGAAACAATGGATGCTGGGGCAGAGCCACTGGCATACAAGTGTGCAATAAAAGCAACACCATCGGTGCAGAAACTGGCAGACGAGTTGGTAAGCCTTGAGACATGAAAATTTACCAATTTCTTCCAAGCGCTCATAATGGGCCTTGATGATGGAGCTAAGGAGGCCTGCAGCAGCTTGTCTAAAGATTCCTTAAGACCTGTCGGGGACACACTGTAAGGTACTTCCACCGGGTTGACCTTACGCAGCCCAGGTGCCAGTTGTCGGGTGATCGTCCCACCTGTAGCGTGACAATTTATCAGCCAGAGTGTTAATTCGACCAGGTATGTGACGTGCTGCAAAGTTAATATTAAACGCATAGCATGCCAATACAAGTGGACGTAGTAATGCCATGATGCGTGGTTCCCTTGCGATGTCTGGTTATTAATTATAGGTACAAGAGGGCTTCATTGTCCGTGAAAAAACAGAACACTTTTGTTTGCCCAAGCATCACCCCAAACATGCACTGCTGCCATGATAGGATACAGCTCCAACGCCGCGACATTGAATAATCGCCATGCCACTGGCCACTCACCACAAAACCACTCTGACCCACACAGTGCGCCATACCCTATACCACCTGCTGCATCAGTGTACAGTTGGAGATAGTCACCTGTCAAAAAACTGTCGTCCAAGAAGAAGGACCTGCCATTGAAATACAACAAAAATTCCCACCAAACACCGAGATCTAGTTTAGCCTCCGGGTCAAGCGGATATGATGATGTGGCTTGTGCACGCCCATCGTCAAATCTATCAGCCGCCGCAGAAAGGCCCTGCCTGGGACGACAACTGAACAAGCAAAATTCAGAAACGCCAATAAGTGATTGAAGTTCCTTAAGAGTAACTTTCTGTTTACTCTGGAAAGCTAAAAGCAATGACCTGGCCTTCTCAACTTATCGTCAGGAAGCCGAGCCCATATGGACAGCATCCAAGATAATGCCCAAAAAGGGATGGAAGAGGATGGGCCCACCGTTTACTAGGTGCCAGTGGAACCCCAATTTGTTTGCAAAGAGCAACAAAAGCCATGAGATCGTGATTGCATTTTTCAACTGAGTGTGCCAACAACAGGAAATAAATCAATGACATGCACCATTCCCGTCACACCTAATTTCACCTTATAAGCCCACTCCAACGCAGTACTGAAACATTCAAAGATCGCACAACTGCTCGAACAACCCATAGGAAGGACAGCAACCATAAAAAATTTTCCTTTCCACTGAAAACCCAACAAAGGCCTGTCTGCTGGAGAGACCGGAATAATACGAAATGCTGATTCCACATCCACCTAGCCATGTAAACAGGCGTCGGAGAATGCCGTATGAAATCAATCGCATCCTGGATGCGTTGCGTATTGAACCGAAGAGATCGCCTTAGGAATAAAATCATTAACCGAGGAACCTTCAGGATATGATAGGTGGTGTATCATCCTAAATTCTCCGGGAGACTTCTTCGGCACAACGCCTAGTGGTGAAATTCTATACCGTAGACAAGTTGGCTGAAAGTCGTGAAGGCCCAAGTATGTACGACCAATGCCAACTCTTTTGCTAACTTCTGATCTATGACTTCTGCAAATTCGTCAGCAGATTTAAGATTACTTACCACTTCCTCGCTGCCAGGGCAATCCAACACAACCAATCTGAAAACCATGAGTGAAACCATGCAAAGATATGCCACTAAATTGTTATCATAACCATCTAAAATACTACTGAGTGTTTCTGGGGACACAGGTGAGGGCAACTTACTTCCTAGCCCAAGCGGGCGAGCCAGTGGCGATCGAAGGTCCAGCTGGGGACCGGGCGGAGTTGGGTTACCTGGGCGCTGGTGCTTTGCCCGTCTGCTGAAACACCTAATCGATGGGTGGGACCCCCGCAGACTCTACATTTGTGCATCCAGCTGACATGTGTTCTTGTTACACATGTCTCCCGGTTGAATGCAAAGCACGGACTGGCAGTTGGGGTCTGGGCCCTGCCCTTGCCTGGAAAGGGGGACCCTGGGGCTGCAACTGATCTGCCTTAGTTTGAGATGCCTTCAGCCATAGCTCCCAGTTGATCGAGTCCCATGCCCACCCCGCCCGATACCGCAGGGACCTGAAAACTTGGTCGTATGATCGTGTCCGGCCCCCTCTTGTGCAAGGCCTCGAGCGACTTGATATATTTTAACATCTTAGTGGCACAAGGAAGGTTAGCGGGCTGCGTTAAATACACGGACATATACATTTGAAATGCTTGCATCCACAACTGAAAAGATAGGGTCTCACTTGGCTTGGCCTGCCGGGACACGCAGAAAGAGGGGCTAAGCGGGGAGCACCCTGCACTGACAGGGCGTAATCATGCTGCTGGAGCTGGTCGGGCTTAATGAGGAGGGACAGGTCCTGAACTCACCAGCCCAAATCTTAGCTCTAAGGGCATCGGGATACGGGCATGGAGTGGCAAGGAAACTGATGCGCACGATGCCATCAATTCCTGCGTGGCCCGCGGCAGAGACCCTAAAACCTCATTACCTGGAACATGCATAAAGTTGGCAGTAGGCCAGAGAGCGACATTGTCATTGGCACCGCATAACCAAATGGCAATGGCTGCTCCTGGGCAAGATGATCTGGCTTGACAGGCTGCACCGAAAAGCGTGTCCCCACTCCGGCGTGTCTGGACCCTGGCCGGCTGTCACCTGTGCGGCACTGCCCAGAGCAGCAGGTGGGGGAACCAGCAACTGGCGCCGGGTGCAAAGCCATCACCATGGTGTGGATTTGCTGAAGCATTCTCTCCAGACGATGCCACGCGGCGTTCCATGTCGCGTTCCCACTGGCTCCGGGGCAAGGGCTGGCTCCTGCGCATCTCGCACCACCGCCTGAAGACTGAGGAGCATCCTCAAAATGCTCCCGAATCGCACACTCAGGTGGCGGAGCCCCTATTGAGACAACTGCCGGGCGGCAGCAGACACCGTGGCAGGAGCAGACGTCGCCGGCGGCAGCAGATGTCGCTGCGGCAGGGAGCAGACGCCGGGCGGCAGCAGGCGCGGCAGCAGACACTGCAGCTGAGCGTGCGCGTGCTGATCGAGCCCGAGTTTGTCTGGGTGGCGTGTTCTGCATTGCAGGCCGCCCACGACCCGTGTAGCCTTAGCACGTGCCATTCTGCAACAACAATACAACAGCAGCGACTAGATAAAAGCTTATCTCACCATGACAGTGATCCTGCATGAAGCTCTAGCACTTGTAGTGTGACAATGCACACTCAAGTAGCCTGGATAAAAACAGTGATGCACACACCTACACTAAATCCCCATGACAGTGATCAAAGCACTGTAGTGTGACTATGCACACTACGTAACATGGATAAAATTAGTGACGAAGCAATAAGCGTGATGATGCATGACCCAAATCCCATGACAGTGATCAAAGCACTGCAGTGTGACAAGGCACACTACGTAACATGGATAAAAAACAGTGGCGACGCTTGCGACAATAAATCCCATGACAGTGAACAAAGCACTGCAGTGTGACAAGGCACACTACGTAACACGGTACAAAAACAGTGACGACGCACAACAAGAAATCCCATGACAGTGAACAAAGCACTGCAGTGTGACAAGGCACACTACGTAACACGGGTACAAAAACAGTGACGACGCACAACAAGAAATCCCATGACAGTGAACAAAGCACTGCAGTGTGACAAGGCACACTACGTAACACGGGTACAAAAACAGTGACGGCGCACAACAATAAATCCATGACAGTGAACAAGCACTGCAGTGTGACAAGGCACACTACGTAACATCGGTACAAAAACAGTGACGGCGCACAACAATAAATCCCATGACAGTGATCATAGCTGCAGTGTGGCAAGGCACACTACGTAACATGGATAAAAAACAGTGACTGACATACGACAATAAATCCCATGACAATGAACAAAGCACTGCAGTGTGACAAGGCACACTACGTAACATGGATAAAAAACAGTGGCGACGCACTCGACAATAAATCCCATGACAGTGAACAAAAAACACTGCAGTGTGACAAGGCACACTACGTAACACAAGGATAAAAACAGTGGCGAATCACGAAAATAAATCTCATGACAGTGATCAAAGCACTGCAGTGTGACTATGCACACTACGTAACATGGATAAAATTATGTGTGAGAAGCACACCACATAAATCCCCTGAGGTTGATCATGAAACTATAGTCTGACCACACACACCATGTAACATAGAATATAGAAAAGTGCGTAAAGCACAACAAAATCACATGACAATGAGAGAAAGCTTCTATAACACGTTACTGCACACTACGTAGCCAAGAGACGCAGTAAATGAGAACCCAATACAAAAAAAAAAAAAAATAATCATGGTAGAAATAAGTGGTTACATGAAATCCAGTCAAAGACTATCACAAATATTGTCATCAGGCAATCGACAGCCCGTTACAACGGAAAAACACTCTCGACCCATGACCATGTGGCTACACCCGCCATCAGTGACCTGCTTTACAGCTTTTATGACGGCTCCTCGGATGGAGCGGTACAACCTGAAATTACCGATGTCACTAAAATGGACTCATCTCTGCGAAAGACAGGGCGGATGCTATTCAGAGCGCTTATGCCTCCAGAAAAGATCCCTTCGGTGTCGTTACAGAAATGTTCGAGGTAGTCATTGACATGGATTACACGATCAGCACCTCCTCGTAAGTGAAGTTGCGCCATTTACGTCTACGTATGACCTGACAAACGGCGACCTGCTTGACGCTTCTAAGCAAGTAATTTAACGGCCAAACGCTGGATGTCCAGGCGCTTCCACTAGTACTGGATCGGGAGCAGATCCAGCATCTAGGTCGTTACCCCCAAATGTAAAAGCGCCAGACATCCGCGTGAAACGTGGCGATACGCATCATGGCCGCTGGTGAGGGAAAGGGAGGGTAGCGTGGCCCCCGAATTCCCAAGTAATTTACTTTGCAACTTTGGTCCCAGTGCCAAAAATCCGGTGAACAGCCCGGCCGGATTTCCCGTCCGTGCATGCTCACCAAGCCAATAAATAATGACTATGCCCCAAAATCAAAACCTTAGCGGCGAATTAGCCGACGGCGACATTTACTGGCAGCGGTTAAATTAAACGAAGCAAACAAAGACCGTTGCAAAAACAAAATGGGCGCAACAAGAACAAAGGAAAACACTCGCCGAGCACTGAGCGCCGTGCGACACTCACCTCGTTCAACTTGTTCGACGTAAATCAGCTTGCTCGAAGACCAATGATAAAGGAAGCGAAAAATTTAGCTAAACTCGATGAGAGAAAAACAAATTTTCAAAGCGCATCCACTCCGTATGCTTTCACAAAGCGAAGTGGCTAGTCCAAGTTTGAAATCTGTAGCGTCGCGCAGCTGGTGCGCGCTGATTGGTTCAAAATATGGAGGCAGCAAAGTGGGTCACAGAGCGCGTCACCCAGCTCTGCTGGATTAGCATAATAGAATAAATTAGCAATGGACCAATCATTAATTGTATGTGGTGTTGCTGCGCAAAACCTATATGCAACATTGGCTGTGCCAATGTTGCATACTCCCATATATATATATGTAACTAATAAGTTGGTATCAGGATGTTAGACGCTCATATTGAAACAAGTTGAGTTACCTTTCAGAGGCTTATTATGACCCTATCAGTCGCTTCTTCAGTGTCGAACTGAACTGTTTTCTGATGTTGTCACCATGTTGGTGCAGGTGGTTGACAAATGACAACAGACTGGCGGAAAGTTGATTCCCATCTCTGTTCATCATGGAAGTCGTTCTCTCTGTCCATCTCTGTTTGTGATGTTATGGCCCTTGTTGACTTGGTGTTCTCATACAGCTATGAAGATGGCCCTCACGTTGGTATGCTCTTTGAGCCTGGTTCCGTGGTCACCTGCATAATATTAGCTTCAACTTACACACACAACAATTTTTGATAATATTTCTTGCATGCAGGTGAACTTTGACAACACCAAGTTCAAGTTGGACAGTATGCTGAGTCAACAAGCCAAACTCATCGACTACCTGCAAGTGAAGGTAGAGAATTCAGGCAAGAAGAAGAAGGTTAGTCTGGTTTTGACATGTTATTTATCTAAAGAAAATCTGTTTGTATTCTGACTTCACTACAGGGAGGTCACTGCAAACAGTTTAATGATTCAGATGATTTTCAGTAGTGATTTATTAAAACATGTTATATTATAATTACTTACTTTACTTAGGCCCATTTGCTCGCTGCGAACGTGGGCCATCCACAGAATCTCTCCACTGTCCATCTTCTTCAGTCCTGTTTTCATGTCTCACCGCCAGGTGTTTCTGAGCCATCCTCTTTTCCCCTTCCCTTTTGGTCCCATGTTAGTGCTTATTTGGTGACGCTGGTTGGTTTTTCGTAGTATTATAATATACACATTTATTTTTGTGACTTCTTGAACACTATTTGTGTTTGTTTCATGAGAAAGAAACGATCTACTGTTGTGTCTAAGCGTGACTGTTGTACAGGCAGTTTTGCCTTCCCCATTTTTGGGTAATCTTTTTGTATCGGGAACAATTGGGACTGGCCCGAATTTTGCCAACAGTTGACCACGAATTTGATGCAATGGCCAGCCAAACCAATGGCAAGTGTACCTCTTGTGGCCTTTCATCATCAAAGCTCATATTGAAGTAACACTAGTCAATATCTATGTCGCAGAGTCTAGACATGTGACACGAGTCAATATCTACGTCGCAGAGTCTAGACATGTGCCATGAGTCCAATATCTATGTCGCAGAGTCTAGACATGTGACACGAGTCAATATCTACGCCGTGCAGAGTCTAGACATGTGACATGAGTCAATATCTAGGTTGGAGAGTCTAGACATGTGACATGAGTCAATATCTACGTCGCAGAGTCTGAGACATGTGACATGAGTCAATATCTACGTGCAGAGTCTAGACATGTGCCACGAGTCAATATCTACGCCGCAGAGTCTAGACATGTGACATGAGTCAATATCTAGGTTGGAGAGTCTAGACATGTGACATGAGTCAATATCTAGGTTGGAGAGTCTAGACATGTGACACGCAGTCAGCCTCTGCATTCGCAGTGTCTCAGGCATGTGACAAGAGTCAATATCTAGGTCTCAGTCTAGACATGTGACACAAGTCTATATCTAGGTCTTGGTCTAGACATGTGACACAACTCAATATCTAGGTCGCAGAATCTAGACATGTGACACAAGTCAATACCTATGTCTCAGTCTAGACATGTGACACAAGTCAGTATCTAGGCTCGCAGAGTCAGTCGTCTATATGCATACATAATTTATGTGCGATCTGTTATGCGACACAGTGTTGCCTGACAAATCAGGAAAAGAAATCACTTGTGTCAACCAGCCTTTAGTGTAGTAAGAAATTTTATTATGTTTTTCCATGCAGTTGTTCGGCAGCCGTGAGAGGAGCACCACCTAGTGCCATCCAGTTCCGTGAGCTGCAGTGTTCATTGGAGCACGAGCGAGAGAAGAGCTCGACACTGAGGCGCCAGATCACGAAGCTACGAGAAGAGTTGTCTGAGCAGGACTGACTGTAAGTGTTGTCTCCACTGCCAGGGCAGGTCTTGTTGGTGGCTGGAAACACTGCAAAGTGTCAAATTTGATATGTTGACGTTTCAAAGTTCATTTTGTATTAGTAAAACCTATATAAACTATATCTGTTCTTACATCTTGACTGGCCAAATGTGTTTTAATGAACCACATTAGGAAAATTCCTCTGAACGTTATCTGTTTATGAATATCAGCCTTGCTATTATGTTATCTGTTTATGAATATCAGCTATATTATGTTATCTGTTTATGAATATCAACCTTGCTGTTACGCATTCAATGTAAACATGTTTTTTGAGGCGAAAATTCATATTATCCTATTTCATTGATTACTCTTGCACCGAATCGCTGCCCCTCTACCCCATCCCACTACCCCTTCCCTCTACCCCACCCCTCTCTACCCCATCCCTCTACCCCACCCCTCTACCCCATCCCTCAACGTATACAATGTCTCTGCCTGTGTCCACAGCACTACGAGTCAAGAGTGACAGCACCATGTCATCAGCAGCTCCTCTGGGCTGTCCTCCATCATCATCATCGCCATCTGTCCAGCCCGTTGCCATGCCAACAGAGACATTCAGGTCCAGCCACACCAACGGCTACAGGTAATAGTCGTTAACCTTCCATCACCTGTACACTACAGTTTTACTCAATGTTGGTGGACGTGGCTTTGGTTACTGATACTTAATGATTTATCCTGTCATGTGTTTCAAGCCCGTGCACACGCAATAGCTGTGTCGGATGCTGCTGTAGAGATCTGTCTGGGATCACAGTTCATCTAGAAGGAGACATTTCAGTGGTTCATGGCCTGGATCTCGCCACAGTCGCAGGTTTTCAGGGTTGTAGTGGAAAAGTCTATTAACATCATATAAAAATGTTCTCACGTGTGTAATTTAAGCCTGACTTCTGTGGCATTTCATGATGGGTACTGTACCAACTCTATGAAAATTGTAGTAACACGGCAAACATATTTTGTCACTTTTTCCAACTAGCAACTATAATGAGCGTATCATTTGACCAATTGTGATTCAGATGGCAGTGTGACTATTTTTGCAAGTAAACAGAGTAATCACTAAGTGCAGCACCGATACTGTTTTAATCAACTTCTCTGTAAAGCGTTGTAGAACTGTATTGGAAGTGGCACTATTCAAAATAGATATGATTATGTTTATGCCAGCACGGCGAGGTCACCGCCGGCTGGACCAACACCGTGCAAAGGAACGCATGCACCACAACATTCCTCATCGCTCTCGTCACCGGACTTAACGGCAAGGCCACCAAGTGTGCATGTCTTGTTCTAACACACTTTGTCAAGCTTGGCTGCCAAGTGTCAAGGTCTGTACTCACAAGCCATTCACAGTTGTCAACATTTACCTTTTCATTACAAAGTGTACTAAAGGCCGGGAGTCAAAGCCAATGTAATAATTTTTTCTCGGGTTGCATGCCAAATATGACAACTGTTGTGTCATGCAAGCACCCGACCACTGAACGGTTATACTGTTGTTTTAAGTTGTATAACAGGTCACGGCGCAGTGCTATGTTACAGTCCGACATCTTGGAAATTCCAATAACTTTATGCAAAACAATTATCAATATGACATCATTCAGTTGTTAGATAAAGCACAAAGCTTTAACATAATTTTTAGATAAATCTACACAAATGTATTATCAAAAGTTATGAATTTGATTATTAAGTCATGGAAATTCCTGCAACTTGAAAATGGTGTTTTTAATTTGTCTCAATTAACTTCACTCTCACTCGGCTTTGTGAATTGCTGAGAAGAGGTCTGGCCGCAGAGGCGTGGGTCTCATTACCCATTGTCACCGCTCCATATTGTGTAGGCTTTGTGAAAGAGAGTCTGGCCGCAGAGGCGTGGTCTCAGCCTTACCCATTGTCACCGCTCCATATTGTGTAGGCTTTGTGAAAGAGAGTCTGGCCGCAGAGGCGTGGTCTCATTACCCATTGTCACCGCCTCCATATTGTGTAGGCGTACCCGTGAAGCGCCAGAAGCCAGTCTGCGTAATTATCGATTATTATTCGGCCTTGGCAAAGTGTGTACATGCACGCACGCACAGCAAATTTATTTATAATGCGACTAAGTAAAAGTATATCAACACATACTTAATACACCAGGTTAAAACGCAATGACGATAGTCCGGTTTGTCATTGAAAAGGTCTATGGGAAGTCAAGGAATTTTATGTTACAAAAAAGCAGGAACCATATAGTATTAAATTGGATCGAGACTTGGTGTCAGTTACATTGTAATTGTAATTGAAATTCAATTTGGAATTGGAATTGGTGTTTTATTTTTTAAAAATGTAATACGAATTGATACGAAAATGTAGTTGGTATTTTCAATTACTTTTCAGTTACATCATGTAACTTTGTAACTCAAATTATTTGTTAAAAATAGTCTATAAAATTAATATGTTGCATATATCATATTGTTTGCCATTATGGATCATAATATGAAGAAATTAAATAAAGCTGCTCTAAAATAGACACTATTTTTTGGTTTTGAGTATATCTGTGGTTGCTCTGTTCAATGCTACCATTATTTCTGATTTAGAATTGGTATTTTGAGATGGAATTGGTATTTGTAAGTGCTGTGGAATTGGAACTGATATAATGTAATTGATCCCAAGTCTATACGATATACTAGCTGTCATCCTTGTACATTTCTGTGCAGAATGCAACATTATCTGTCACCGAGAAGTGTGCGCATCGCTCTAGCAACCTGTGGTCTGCCATCTGAGGACATGTAAACACTTCATGTTCGACTTCCTGAGTAGAGCGAGGGCGATCTCGATCCGCCAGCCTTTCTGTCGCAGACCTTGGCTGCAGCTGCAAGAATGGATATGAAGATGCCAAGGTGGAGTGGAAACCGTCTTACTCACCAGGTGGCATGACAGTTCCTTCTCCAACTGTTCCTTATTTTCGCTGTGAATTCTGAGAGATGTTTGAATCTGTAAGATACGCCCAGCACTGGTGTGAATCTGATTTGTGATGGGCTAAGTAAATTAAGGAGGGAGAATTAAACATATACAACTCAAACTCTTTAATGTTTTATGATTTACGCTAATAAATTGTCTCCAAAAATATGAAAACATGTTAAAAAAGATCAAAATAAAGCTACCAGTCTTGATCTAATTTAACCTCTTACAGTGTTAGTTCATCAGGCCCAGGTCTTCCACAGTTGTGTTTTTTCTTCCACAGACAGGGAAAGCAGATCTGGGAGACGTTGGGTGCTCCTCGAGAATAACCACATCTACATCTACCTGGGAAGAGGGCAGCACTGGACAGAATCCTGTCGATGAATTTGACTTGTGTCCACCCAACGGTGAGGTGTGTCGGTCCACAGCCTTGGTGACTACTTGGTCGACTGAGCTGAGCAACACGGCTGCCTCTGACCTGCCATACATCACTGCGGCTCGAGTTTGAACCTAACACCACCTGCTGGCCAGGAAGGTGAGTTATGTTTGAGGGGGTGGGAGTGATGGCATCCACTTGGTATTAGGACATATTCCCTCCGGACAATATTCCCACGACAAAATACCAGAGGGCAGTATTCCCAATTCAAGTGTATATAATGATTATCAGTATATAATTTAATTATAAAATAATTTTTACATAAATGTTACTGCATGATGTAGTTTTACAATATATACTGAGGTTTAATTGTGTTCTTTCTTTAGCAAGAATGGATGCTTTGATATGAACTCTGGTTTGAGACATAAACTCACTCACAATGGCTTCTGTGTTTTTCTGAATTTACCTGTCACCCAGTGTATTACACATGAAAAACTTTAATCTGCTGGTAAAGAGTAGAGAGTGTAATAAATATGAATGTTGTTTTTATTGCTTATGAACAGGTGATCTTGTCTGGGGGGATATTGTTCTAAAATTGGCAGTGGTAACAACCCTTTGGAGGAACGGTGCCACTGCATGTATTGCTGGCTCTGTTGTAGTTTGGTTTGATTGTGTTGCTCGCTTTGTCCCTGAAGTCCGAGCTGAGGCTGATGTCGGTTCAGGCCGCTTTATTTTTATCCTTCCATAACTAATCGCATGTTTCACTGTCATTTTTCCCACCTGTCTCTACTTCCCAGCCTCTCACTTGTCCCAATTCCATCAAATCCATCTTCACACAGTCCTATCTTAGTCATCGTTTTCTCTTCTCCCTTCCATCCACTTTGAGCTCGCTTCATTACCCATTTTCTTTCCATTCTCTCCACATACCCAGCCTACAGAAATGTAGAAGGTATTCATTCTCATGGTTGGAAAGCAAAAACTTTTCTGTTGTGAAATTTTGCAGGGCTAATAAAAATTACCATTCCACTTGTTTTCACGATTTCATATCTCACATAGATAAGTAAAAGAATTAGTTATCTTGTGGTCTTGTGATGTTTTGTGATGATTGTTAGATAATTATTTACCTGATGGCATTTATCATGTATTTATTTTCTATCTGTAACAAGTATATATCTGATGGCATTGACTTTTTTATTAATCCACAGGAACATCTACCTGATGGCCTTGACCTTTGCTGAGAAACAGAAGTGGGTCGCGACCTTGAGGCCATAGTGAATCACAGCGGCAAGGAGCGGATCAACAAAGCAGTGAGTGAATCCTTCGCCTATTGCCACTGTTTCACTGATATGAATTAAAGTCAATGAAATTATTGATGAAGTATGACCTGAATTGGAGAAATCTTTGATAATACGTGTGTTCAGTTACACTGACAGTGATATCTCTAGCCAAAAATAATGCAGTATGAAATCGAAATTGAAAATCTTGTGTATGTCAACAAACAAATTGAGGAGAGGTACCACGGTGGCTCTACTGAAAATACCGCATATAAGCTAGTACTAATAATAGTCTATTTTACATTGGTGTTGGATCATTGCAACTAGTTGATTGACTTTCTGACACATATCACGTTTGTTGATGTTGATGGTTGATGTGTCCATTGGTGTGTTCATGATAATATTTCCGTTGATGTCTATTGACACATCTACTGGGATCAAGATTAATACTATGTTAGTTTGGCCACCAGTGGTGATAATAAAAACGTCACCATTGGTTCACCAGGTGACGAGGAGTCTGATGAGCCGTTCTTTGTCTTTCAGAAGGTCCTGGGTAACACAATAGTACAAGTGACGGAGGACCCACGCCTTGAGATCAACTGTGTCCTGCCTCTCAGACATCAGGTGACCATCTGGGAACTAAACAAAGACGCAGAATTATATTTAAGTAACATAACCATATATGGATTGTTATTGCTGTCACCAATACCAGTCGTCTGTTTTTGTCTTCCTTCTTCCATCACTGATCCTGTTTCACTGCCGTCCTCACCACCCCGTCACCACTCCCCATCCCTTCACCTCATTCTCCACCCCCGCCAAATCTCTCAAAATTCGATGTTACAAGATTGTATGTTATTTATATATATATATATATATATATATATATACTCTATATATATACTCTTTCATGTATATATTAAAGAGTGGTCTTTATTTTTAATTTCCATTGTAACACCCTCTCATTTTTACACCCTTAGAAAAAGTAGGGCCAGATTTCAATGCAATAAAATTATATTAAGAGAATTCGCTACCAAACATTGAGATTGGCTCCCACAACCACCAATGATAACTATATGTGTTTCTACTATATACACGCATTATGAATCAAAACGTTTCAGAAAGAATTGTCATGAGTCATAATTTGTATGACTACTGTCACATCAGCCTTGGCACGTGACTTGTCGCCTTTATTATGTCCACATGACCCTTGTTATGTGAATGGAATCTTTATTTTATCATGTGACTGGAAGCCATCTTTCAATTTTTACTCCTATTTAAGGACCATCGTAATATATATGTGTATATATATATGTTTATATATATAAATACTCCCATATGATTGTACTGTAAATTTCGCAAATGCCCGTTTTTATCAAAAACTGGCTAATCCAACGATTTTTAGATTTTCCCTGAAAAATTAATTTTTAACGATTACCACAATTTCTACTGTATATTTAGTTATGTTTTAATGTATTTTAGATAAATCTTTGAAGAGCTGTTCGATGTGTTCCGCTTGACTTCCAAGAAGCTTGAAAATGCCGATAATTAATTGCTTTTAGAAGTCATTAATATTTGGATGGTCCCTCACAAATGTAAGCATCATTGCAAAGCTTTGCATCTCATCTTTCCTATATATGGTCATCAATTAACATATGTACAGCAATACGTAACTCATATATTACTGTGGCCTTCATGCCTTCCCGTGCCCCTGTAGGCAGCGGGTTGAAGAGAAGGAGAGGGAATTGAGTGGAGTCCTTGACGAGGCATCCGCCAGTTACCGGGCCGAGACGGAGCAACTGCGACAACAACTGGCTGCACAGAAGACCAGGGTTATCAAACTCAATGATCAGGTTTGTCACCGGTTTGATTATGATTGCAATTATGATATATTGTCTCCATCTGAGTAACAGACAATATTCGTGATGCGCATTAGCACTAGATTGTTTGACAATCCGCAACCATGGTTCCATTCTTAACCAACAGGTGTCGAACATGTTAAAAATAATGTCTATTGTACGACAGCAGATAACAAAACTGACTACATATGCATTTACCCACGTAAAACAACCTTTTTCGGAAATTATAATTTAAAAATATAAATTATTGTTATGACCAATTTTCGAAATCTGCCAGTTTCAAGTGTTGCAGTGGCATCACAAACAAATGGCAATGACGTTACAAGCATCACAATGACATCACAAATATATCGCCATGATGTTACCATGTTCGAAATTAAGGCCTTTATGTGACGTACAATAAAGTACTTACTAATCTATGCTAATTCAATATAAAGTACAATTGTGACTACTTACTTGCCAGCGACAAATCACTGCAAAGGCGAAGTTTGCACATGTAAGGGAAACCCCTGGCATTTGTAACATGGATACCTATTGGATGATTCATGTTTAGTCAGTATCTTGGGAAATACCAGGGAAATACCAAAACAAAGATGGCGGACGAAGTTGCAACCGTCATATATTCTGATTAATCTGATATTTGGCTGGAAAGTGAACTTTAGAGGATTCAATTTGGAGTGAATTGAGACTGGTACAAATTTTTGCCCAGAGCAGTGTGTGCGAAATGTCGGCATCAAACAATGTTACTTTGAACAGTTGTAACTGTATCGCAAATAAAATTCATATTGAAATTTTATTAAATTCATTACTGTTTTGCTCTGCTAGTTATAATAAATGTGCGATAATATTTGGTATGGTTTATAGTTAAAAAATTATTATTATTTTTTCTTTTTTAAAACAGTGTCTGTTTTAGTTTTATGGTTTGTTTATTATTACGTATACTTTTTGTATATCATGTGAAAGTATAGTTTATGCATTTTGTGGGGCCACTTCAAACTCGCCTGGGCCAGTTCAAAATAGAACTGAGTTAGTTAAACAAAAGTCTGGGCCAGTTAATTTTTTTGCTAATTTCAAACACTCACAAACATATTGCATTGACATCACAAACATTGCAATGACATCAAACATATCACAATTACATCACAAACATATCGCAATGACATCACAAACATATCGCTGTGACATCACAAACATTACAATGACATCACAAACATATTGCAATGAAGTCACAAACATATCGCAATGACATCACAAACATATCGCAATGACGTCACAAACATATCGCAATGACGTCACAAACCTATCGCAATGACACCACAAACATCTCAACGTCATCACAAACATATCACAATGACATCACAAACATATCGCAGTGACATCACAAAACATATCGCAATGACATCACGAACATATCTAGTTCAAATAAATATATTCTGATATATATATAAGAACCCATGCGTGTCTGTCCAGCTGACTGAGGTGGAAAGGACGCGGTCATTGTTGGAAGTGGACAACAACAGTTTGAAACGTCGACTGGCCGCAATGTCTGTGGACACCGTACAAGTGAAGGAAGAGGTGTGTTCTTATTGATGATGTTAATGATTGAGATTAACAGGACATTCCTTTGCTGTAGAAAAAACTTGAGTATCATTGATATTGTGTTGGTTGTGATAGTGAATGCGATTTTCATTGGTCAACTTATACAGAGCTAGTTGGGGTTTTGTATAATTAAAATGCCTCAATTTCAAAGTACATCTAAATTAACATTTATACTTAATGTTTCATCTTTATTGCTGTAGCATATTTATGTAATAACCAACACAAGTCCGATGTAGTAGTGAATTGAAATGGGCCAAATAAATAACGTTTTTTATTACAAAGTGGACTGCTTATCACACAGCCACTTTGGGAAGAACATTAACAGGAATGTGAGTTCTTCAAAGCAAACCAGACAGGAACTGAACACATGTGGCAAGTTTCTCAGAGCCCACATTCCTACAAACATGATGATAACATATATACATCAAGAAGTCGTCATGAACATATAACATGTAAAGAATACAGACATTCCACCACCAATACACAAATTTAATTACAAACAGGTAGGGCCGTTTCGCTAACCTATATAAACATAAGCCAAGAATACCGATGTAGAAACAGGAAGCCTGTCTGTGCAGAAAACCCCATGAACACCGACTACTAGGGGACATTTACTGTCACAAATTGCATAAAATGTGAATTTATTAGTACTTATAATGTTTTGGCTAGTTACAAATAATATCATATAAAACATGTTACCATTGTGACCTTTTATGGTATTTTTGGAAAATGTGGTTCATTAAAACATTTGGGCTGTTTGAATAGGTATAGTTTACACCCTGTAACATGATTTTATGATAAAGCGATGTTCGTAGAAGTCGGAGTGCAGTTTAACACGAGGTCTGTCACATGTTTGCTGCAGCTGAGTGCGACAATCACAAAGGTGAACGAACTGAAGTGCAGTAACCTGAAGCTGGGACGAAACTTGGAAGATGCAATGGATCGGTATGAGATGCTGGCCAATCAGAAGACAGATCTTGAGAACAAGATCGAGTCGATGCAGGTTGGTCATCAGTGGTGCTCTGAGAGGCATTCGTACACAGATGGTTGTGACTGCTGGACTAAAATGTTTACCTGTTAAATTTGGTATTGTTCAGTTTTAACTGCATTCGTGAGTCTTGTTGGTGGTACAATATATTTAATTGAAATCAGTATGTGTTTGGATAAAGTGCGGGTTGGTTGCAAGTATAAATTAGTGCAAACTGCAAATGTATAAAATAATTTGATTATATAATCTATATATATATATATATATATATATATATATATATATATAAAATTACAATTGTGGGTGACAGTTTCTCAAATATAACTGTTTAACATGTAACTTATATATATATATATATTTATGCAATCAACAACACAACACAGATATAGAGATATGAAAAGGCCAAATGAATGACGTTTATTGTGGGGATTAAAGGTAAGCCCACTTTTCAAAGAAATGTAAAACAAAGAAATGTGGGCTCCACAACCCAACGCCAGGCTGACTACGCCCCATGCGAGCCTCCTGGACGTCGGGTTCAATAGAGCCCACATTTCACCACAAAGCAGTAGCAGTATTCCTAGAACAAATAAAAGAAACAATGGCATTACTATTGTTATGGAACACCCTTAAACCAAATAGCATAATGCCCTACATGCTATCACGCAGTCTATGAATACAACTACCTGCTTAAAAATACACTAGCTCTAACTGGAATAACTACAAAGGTGGGGCCAATTCGCCACCGGTCACCGACCATGTGACCACCCCACCAACCCTAAATAATCGCTGAAGTTAAGAACCATTAGATAGAACAGTGAGCACTCCTACTCAAGCAATCCTAATGTATTTCTGAAACGCATCCGAAGTCCACCTGCCTGCCGCTCTGATCTGCGCATCCGATTCGCCCCTCAGTGCGGCTGCAGTGGCTGCCCCAATACGAAAGCTGTGACCCTTAAAAGCACTAGTTTGGTAGCCACAAAAACCCAGTAATCGCTTCAATGACACATCAAATTCACTGCGTAACATTGGAGAGCCATCTGGGTATGCGAACAGAGAAGCCTGCACGTTGTCTCTGGCCAGCTGGAAATCTCGCAAAAAAGAAGCGGGGTGGATTCTAGTCCCCTGAATGCACTCACCTCTCACTTGTAGGGATTGGGGACCTTGCCTCGCACTATGCTTAAAACGCCGGAAAGAGATTGTGATCAACTCCCCGGATAATAAAACATCATCCATGTGCAAACAACCACGTATCGTGCCACGTGATCGAGGCACCATTTCCCCTATGACAGGCAGGCGGACATCAGGGACCGTTCCCACATTACGAGCTCCTGCCAACAACTTAGATACCATAAAGCAATTCGACGGGTCATGGAAACCATTGATTTTGTGGAAATAAGCCACCGCTGATACAGTAGAAACAATGGATGCTGGGGCAGAGCCACTGGCATACAAGTGTGCAATAAAAAGCAACACCATCGGTACCGAAACTGGCAGACGAGTTGGTAAGCCCAACGAGACATGAAAATTTACCAATTTCTTCCAAGCGCGCTCATAATGGGCCCTTGATGATGGAGCTAAGGAGGCCTGCAGCAGCTTGTCTAAAGATTCCTTAAGCCTGTCGGGGACACACTGTAAGGTACTTCCACCGGGTTGACCTTCGCCCAGGGTGCCAGTTGTCGAAATTCGTCCACCTGTAAACGTGACAATTTATCAGCCAGAGTGTTAATTCGACCAGGTATGTGACGTGCTGCAAAGTTAATATTAAAACGCAAGCATGCCAATACAAGTGGACGTAGTAATGCCATGATGCGTGGTTCACGCGATGTCTGGTTATTAATTATAGGTACAAGGGCTTCATTGTCCGTGAAAAACAGACACTTTTGTTTGCCCAAGCATCACCCCAAACATGCACTGCTGCCATGATAGGATACAGCTCCAACGCCGCGACATTGAATAATCGCCATGCCACTGGCCACTCACCACAAAACCACTCTGACCCACACAGTGCGCCATACCCTATACCACCTGCTGCATCAGTGTACAGTTGGAGATAGTCACCTGTCAAAAAACTGTCGTCCAAGAAGAAGGACCTGCCATTGAAATACAACAAAATTCCCACCAAACACCGAGATCTAGTTTAGCCTCCCGGGTCAAGCGGATATGATGATGTGGCTTGTGCACGCCTATCGTCAAATCTATCAGCCGCCCAGAAAGGCCCTGCCTGGGACGACAACTGAACAAGCAAAATTCAGAACGCCAATAAGTGATTGAAGTTCCTTAAGAGTAACTTTCTGTTTACTCTGGAAAGCTAAAAGCAATGACCTGGCCTTCTCCAACTTATCGTCAGGAAGCCGAGCCTCCATATGGACAGCATCCAAGATAATGCCCAAAAAAGGGATGGAAGAGGATGGGCCCACCGTTTTACTAGGTGCCAGTGGAACCCCAATTTGTTTGCAAAGAGCAACAAAAGCCATGAGATCGTGATTGCATTTTTCAACTGAGTGTGCCAACAACAGGAAATCGTCAATGACATGCACCATTCCCGTCACACCTAATTTCACCTTCGCAGCCCACTCCAACGCAGTACTGAAACATTCAAAGATCGCACAACTGCTCGAACAACCCATAGGAAGGACAGCAACCATAAAAAATTTTCCTTTCCACTGAAAACCCAACAAAGGCCTGTCTGCTGGAGAGACCGGAATAATACGAAATGCTGATTCCACATCCACCTTAGCCATGTAAACAGGCGTCGGAGAATGCCGTATGAAATCAATCGCATCCTGGATCGTTGCGTATTGAACCGAAGAGATCGCCTTAGGAATAAAATCATTAACCGAGGAACCTTCAGGATATGATAGGTGGTGTATCATCCTAAATTCTCCGGGAGACTTCTTCGGCACAACGCCTAGTGGTGAAATTCTATACCGTAGACAAGTTGGCTGAAAGTCGTAAGGCCCAAGTATGCGACCCAATGCCAACTCTTTTGCTAACTTCTGATCTATGACTTCTGCAAATTCGCCAGCAGATTTAAGATTACTTACCACTTCCTCGCTGCGGGGCAATCCAACACAACCAATCTGAAAACCATGAGTGAAACCATGCAAAAGATATGCCACTAAATTGTTATCATAACCATCTAAAATACTACTGAGTGTTTCTGGGGACACAGGTGAGGGCAACTTACTTCCTAGCCCAAGCGGGCGAGCCAGTGGCGGTCGAAGGTCCAGCTGGGGGACCGGGCGGAGTTGGGTTACCTGGGCGCTGGTGCTTTGCCCGTCTGCTGAAACACCTAATCGATGGGTGGGACCCCCGCAGACTCTACATTTGTGCATCCAGCGACATGTGTTCTTGTTACACATGTCTCCCGGTTGAATGCAAAGCACGGACTGGCAGTTGGGGTCTGGGCCCTGCCCTTGCCTGGAAAGGGGGACCCTGGGGCTGCAACTGATCTGCCTTAGTTTGAGATGCCTTCAGCCATAGCTCCCAGTTGATCGAGTCCCATGCCCACCCCGCCCGATACCGCAGGGACCTGAAAACTTGGTCGTATGATCGCCAATCGGCCCCCTCTTGTGCAAGGCCTCGAACGACTTCGATATATTTTAACATCTTAGTGGCACAAGGAAGGTTAGCGGGCTGCGTTAAATACACGGACATATACATTTGAAATGCTTGCATCCACAACTGAAAAGATAGGGTCTCACTTGGCTTGGCCTTTGCCGGGACACGCAGAAAGAGGGGCTAGCGGGAGCACCCTGCACTGACAGGGCGTAATCATGCTGCTGGAGCTGGTCGGGCTTAATGAGGAGGGACAGGTCTATGAACTCACCAGCCCAAATCTTAGCTCTAAGGGCATCGGGGATACGGGCATGGAGTGGCAAGGAAACTGATGCGCACGATGCCATCAATTCCTGCGTGGCCGCGGCAGAGACCCTAAAACCTCATTACCTGGAACATGCATAAAGTTGGCAGTAGGCCAGGGGCGACATTGTCATTGGCACCATAACCAAATGGCAATGGCTGCTCCTGGGCAAGATGATCTGGCTTGACAGGCTGCACCGAAAAGCGTGTCCCCACTCCGGCGTGTCTGGACCCTGGCCGGCTGTCACCTGTGCGGCACTGCCCAGAGCAGCAGGTGGGGAACCAGCAACTGGCGCCGGGTGCAAAGCCATCACCATGGTGTGGATTTGCTGAAGCATTCTCTCAGACGATGCCACGCGGCGTTCCATGTCGCGTCCCACTGGCTCCGGGGCAAGGCTGGCTCCTGCGCATCTCGCACCACCGCCTGAAGACTAGGAGCATCCTCAAAATGCTCCCGAATCGCACACTCAGGTGGCGGAGCCCCCATTGAGACAACTGCCGAGGCGGCAGCAGACACCGTGGCAGGAGCAGACGTCGCGGCGGCAGCAGATGTCGCTGCGGCAGGAGCAGACGCCGGGCGGCACAGACGCGGCAGCAGACACTGCAGCTGAGCGTGCGCGTGCTGATCGAGCCCGAGTTTGTCTGGGTGACGTGTTCTGCATTGCAGGCCGTCCACGACCCGTGTAGCCTTAGCACGTGCCATTCTGCAACAACAATACAACAGCAGCAGCGACTAGATAAAGCTTATCTCACCATGACAGTGATCCTGCATGAAGCTCTAGCACTTGTAGTGTGACAATGCACACTCCGTAGCCTGGATAAAAACAGTGGCGACACACGACACTAAATCCCATGACAGTGATCAAAGCACTGCAGTGTGACTATGCACACTACGTAACATGGATAAAATTAGTGACGAAGCAATAAGCGTGATGATGCATGACCTAAATCCCATGACAGTGATCAAAGCACTGCAGTGTGACAAGGCACACTACGTAACATGGATAAAAAACAGTGACGACGCACGACAATAAATCCCATGACAGTGAACAAAGCACTGCAGTGTGACAAGGCACACTACGTAACACGGTACAAAAACAGTGACGACGCACAACAAGAAATCCCATGACAGTGAACAAAGCACTGCAGTGTGACAAGGCACACTACGTAACACGGGTACAAAAACAGTGACGACGCACAACAAGAAATCCCATGACAGTGAACAAAGCACTGCAGTGTGACAAGGCACACTACGTAACACGGGTACAAAAACAGTGACGACGCACAACAATAAATCCCATGACAGTGAACAAAGCACTGCAGTGTGACAAGGCACACTACGTAACACGGGTACAAAAACAGTGACGACGCACAACAATAAATCCCATGACAGTGATCATAGCACTGCAGTGTGGCAAGGCACACTACGTAACATGGATAAAAACAGTGACGACGCATACGACAATAAATCCCATGACAATGAACAAAGCACTGCAGTGTGACAAGGCACACTACGTAACATGGATAAAAACAGTGACGACGCACGACAATAAATCCCATGACAGTGAACAAAACACTGCAGTGTGACAAGGCACACTACGTAACACGGGATAAAAACAGTGGCGAATCACGAAAATAAATCTCATGACAGTGATCAAAGCACTGCAGTGTGACTATGCACACTACGTAACATGGATAAAATTATTGACGAAGCACGACATAAATCCCCTGAGGTTGATCATGAAACTATAGTCTGACCACACACACCATGTAACATGAATATAGAAAAGTGCGTAAGCACAACAAAAATCACATGACAATGAAGAAAGCTCTATAACACGTTACTGCACACTACGTAGCCAAGAACGCAGTAAATGAGAACCCAATACAAAAAAAAATAAAAAATAATCATGGTAGAAATAAGTGGTTACATGAAATCCAGTCAAAGACTATCACAAATATTGTCATCAGGCAATCGACAGCCCGTTACAACGGAAAAACACTCTCGACCCATGACCATGTGGCTACACACCGCCATCAGTGACCTGCTTTACAGCTTTTATGACGGCTCCTCGGATGGAGCGGTACAACCTGAAATTACCGATGTCACTAAAATGGACTCCGTCTCTGCGAAAGACAGGGCGGATGCTATTCCAGAGGCGCTTATGCCTCCAGAAAAGATCCCTTCGGTGTCGTTACAGAAATGTTCGAGGTAGTCATTGACATGGATTACACGATCAGCACCCTCCTCGTAAGTGAAGTTGCGCCATTTACGTCTACGTATGACCTGACAAACGGCGACCTGCTTGACGCCTAAAGCAAGTAATTTAACGGCCAAACGCTGGATGTCCAGCGCCACTAGTACTGGATCGGGAGCAGATCCAGCATCTAGGTCGTTACCCCCAAATGTAAACGCAGACATCCGCGTGAAACGTGGCGATACGCATCATGGCCGCTGGTGAGGAAAGGGAGGGTAGCGTGGCCCCGAATTCCCAAGTAATTTACTTTGCAACTTTGGTCCCGTACCCAAAAATCGGTGAACAGCCCGGCCGGATTTCCCGTCCGTGCATGCTCACCAAGCCAATAAATGTGACTATGCCCCAAAATCAAAACCTTAAGCGGCGAATTAGCCGACGACGACATTTACTGGCCGACGGTTAAATTAAACGAAGCAAACAAAGACCGTTGCAAAACAAAATGGCGCAACAAGAACAAAGGAAAACACTCGCTCGAGCACTGAGCGCCGTCGACACTCACCTCGTTCAACTTGTTCGACGTAAATCAGCTTGCTCGAAGACCAATGATAAAGGAAGCGCAAAAATTTCGCTAAACTCGATGAGAGAAAAACAAATTTTCAAAGCGCATCCACTCCGTATGCTTTCACAAAACGAAGTGGCTAGTCCAAGTTTGAAATCTGTAGCGTCGCGCAGCTGGTGCGCGCTGATTGGTTCAAAATATGGAGGCAGCAAAGTGGGTCACAGAGCGCGTCACCCAGCTCTGCTGGATTAGCATAATAGAATAAATTAGCAATGGACCAATCATTAATTGTATGTGGTGTTGCTCGCATAAAAACCTATATGCAACATTGGCTGTGCCAATGTTGCATACTCCCATATATATATATGTAACTAATAAGTTGGTATCAGGATGTTAGACGTTCGTATTGAAACAAGTTGAGTTACCTTTCAGAGGCTTATTATGACCCTATCAGTCGCTTCTTCAGTGTCGAACTGAACTGTTTTCTGATGTTGTCACCATGTTGGTGCAGGTGGTTGACAAATGACAACAGACTGCGGAAAGTTGATTCCCATCTCTGTTCATCATGGAAGTCGTTCTCTCTGTCCATCTCTGTTTGTGATGTTATGGCCCTTGTTGACTTGGTGTTCTCATACAGCTATGAAGATGGCCCTCACGTTGGTATGCTCTTTGAGCCTGGTTCCGTGGTCACCTGCATAATATTAGCTTCAACTTACACACACAACAATTTTTGATAATATTTCTTGCATGCAGGTGAACTTTGACAACACCAAGTTCAAGTTGGACAGTATGCTGAGTCAACAAGCCAAACTCATCGACTACCTGCAAGTGAAGGTAGAGAATTCAGGCAAGAAGAAGAAGGTTAGTCTGGTTTTGACATGTTATTTATCTAAAGAAAATCTGTTTGTATTCTGACTTCACTACAGGGAGGTCACTGCAAACAGTTTAATGATTCAGATGATTTTCAGTAGTGATTTATTAAAACATGTTATATTATAATTACTTACTTTACTTAGGCCCATTTGCTCGCTGCGAACGTGGGCCATCCACAGAATCTCTCCACTGTCCATCTTCTTCAGTCCTGTTTTCATGTCTCACCGCCAGGTGTTTCTGGGCCATCCTCTTTTCCCCTTCCCTTTTTGGTCCCATGTTAGTGCTTATTTGGTGACGCTGGTTGGTTTTCGTAGTATTATAATATACACATTTATTTTTGTGACTTCTTGAACACTATTTGTGTTTGTTTCATGAGAAGAACGTCTACTGTTGTGTCTAGCGTGACTGTTGTACAGGCAGTTTTGCCTTCCCCATTTTTTGGGTAATCTTTTTGTATCGGGAACAATTGGGACTGGCCCGAATTTTGCCAACAGTTGACCACGAATTTGATGCAATGGCCAGCCAAACCAATGGCAAGTGTACCTCTTGTGGCCTTTCATCATCAAAGCTCATATTGGAAGTAACACTAGTCAATATCTATGTCGCAGAGTCTAGACATGTGACACGAGTCAATATCTACGTCGCAGAGTCTAGACATGTGCCATGAGTCAATATCTATGTCGCAGAGTCTAGACATGTGACACGAGTCAATATCTACGTCGCAGAGTCTAGACATGTGACATGAGTCAATATCTAGGTTGGAGAGTCTAGACATGTGACATGAGTCAATATCTACGTCGCAGAGTCTAGACATGTGACATGAGTCAATATCTACGTCGCAGAGTCTAGACATGTGCCACGAGTCAATATCTACGTCGCAGAGTCTAGACATGTGACATGAGTCAATATCTAGGTTGGAGAGTCTAGACATGTGACATGAGTCAATATCTAGGTTGGAGAGTCTAGACATGTGACACGAGTCAATATCTACGTCGCAGTGTCTAGGCATGTGACAAGAGTCAATATCTAGGTCTCAGTCTAGACATGTGACACAAGTCTATATCTAGGTCTTGGTCTAGACATGTGACACAACTCAATATCTAGGTCGCAGAATCTAGACATGTGACACAAGTCAATACCTATGTCTCAGTCTAGACATGTGACACAAGTCAGTATCTAGGTCGCAGAGTCAGTCGTCTATATGCATACATAATTTATGTGCGAATTGTTATGCGACACAGTGTTGCCTGACAAATCAGGAAAAAAATCACTTGTGTCAACCAGCCTTTAGTGTAGTAAGAAATTTTATTATGTTTTTCCATGCAGTTGTTCGGCAGCCGTAGAGGAGCACCACCTAGTGCCATCCAGTTCCGTGAGCTGCAGTGTTCATTGGAGCACGAGCGAGAGAAGAGCTCGACACTGAGGCGCCAGATCACGAAGCTACGAGAAGAGTTGTACGAGAGCAGGACTGACTGTAAGTGTTGTCTCCACTGCCAGGGCAGGTCTTGTTGGTGGCTGGAAACACTGCAAAGTGTCAAATTTGATATGTTGACGTTTCAAAGTTCATTTTTGTCGTAAAACCTATATAAACTATATCTGTTCTTACATCTTGACTGGCCAAATGTGTTTTAATGAACCACATTAGAAAATTCCTCTGAACGTTATCTGTTTATGAATATCAGCCTTGCTATTATGTTATCTGTTTATGAATATCAACCTTGCTATTATGTTATCTGTTTATGAATATCAACCTTGCTGTTACGCATTCAATGTAAACATGTTTTTGAGGCGAAAATTCATATTATCCTATTTCATTGATTACTCTTGCACCGAATCGTGCCCCTCTACCCCATCCCACTACCCCTTCCCTCTACCCCACCCCTCTACCCCATCCCTCTACCCCACCCCTCTACCCCATCCCTCAACGTATACAATGTCTCTGCCTGTGTCCACAGCACTACGAGTCAAGAGTGACAGCACCATGTCATCAGCAGCTCCCTCTGGGCTGTCCTCCATCATCATGTCGCCATCTGTCCAGCCCGTTGCCATGCCAACAGAGACATTCAGGTCCAGCCACACCAACGGCTACAGGTAATAGTCGTTAACCTTCCATCACCTGTACACTACAGTTTTACTCAATGTTGGTGGACGTGGCTTTGGTTACTGATACTTAATGATTTATCCTGTCATGTGTTTCCAAGCCCGTGCACACGCAATAGCTGTGTCGGATGCTGCTGTGAGATCTGTCTGGGATCACAGTTCATCTAGAAGGAGACATTTCAGTGGTTCATGGCCTGGATCTCGCCACAGTCGCAGGTTTTCAGGGTTGTAGTGGAAAAGTCTATTAACATCATATAAAAAATGTTCTCACGTGTGTAATTTAAGCCTGACTTCTGTGGCATTTCATGATGGGTACTGTACCAACTCTATGAAAATTGTAGTGACACGGCAAACATATTTTGTCACTTTTTCCAACTAGCAACTATACGAGTACGTATCATTTGACCAATTGTGGATTCAGATGGCAGTGTGACTATTTTTGCAAGTAAACAGAGTAATCACTAAGTGGCAGCACCGTGCTGTTTTAATCAGCTTCTCTGTAAAGCGTTGTGAACTGTATTGGAAGTGGCACTATTCAAAATAGATATGATTATGTTTATGCCAGCACGGCGAGGTCACCGCCGGCTGGACCAACACCGTGCAAGGAACGCATGCACCACAACATTCCTCATCGCTTCGTCACCGGACTTAACGGCAAGGCCACCAAGTGTGCCGTCTGTCTTGGTTCTGTACACTTTGTCAAGCTTGCTGCCAAGTGTCAAGGTCTGTACTCACAAGCCATTCACAGTTGTCAACATTTACCTTTTCATACAAAGTGTACTAAAGGACGGGGGTCAAAGCCAATGTAATAATTTTTTTTCGGTTGCATGCCAAATATGACAACTGTTGTGTCATGCAGCACCGACCACTGAACGGTTATACTGTTGTTTTAAGTTGTATAACAGGTCACGGCGCAGTGCTATGTTACAGTCCGACATCTTGGAAATTCACAACTTTATGCAAAACAATTATCAATATGACATCATTCAGTTGTTAGATAAAGCACAAAGCTTTAACATAATTTTTTTAGATAAATCTACACAAATGTATTATCAAAAGTTATGGAATTTGATTATTAAGTCATGGAAATTCCTGCAACTTGAAAATGGTGTTTTAATTTGTCTCAATTAACTGACTCTCACTCGGCTTTGTGAATTCGCTGAGAAGAGAGTCTGGCCGCAGAGGCGTGGTCTCATTACCCATTGTCACCGCTCCATATTGTGTAGGCTTTGTGAAAGAGAGTCTGGCCGCAGAGGCGTGGTCTCATTACCCATTGTCACCGCTCCATATTGTGTAGGCTTTGTGAAAGAGAGTCTGGCCGCAGAGGCGTGGTCTCATTACCCATTGTCACCGCTCCATATTGTGTAGGCGTACCCGTGAAGCGCCAGAAGCCAGTCTGCGTAATTATCGATTATTATTTCGGCCTTGGCAAAGTGTGTACATGCACGCACGCACAGCAAATTTATTTATACGCGACTAAGTAAAAGTATATCAACACATACGAATACACCAGGTTAAAAACGCAATGACGATAGTCCGGATTTGTCATTGAAAAGGTCTATGGGAAGTCAAGGAATTTTATGTTACAAAAAAGCAGGAACCATATAGTATTAAATTGGATCAGACTTGGTGTCAGTTACATTGTAATTGTAATTGAAATTCCAATTTCGGAATTGGAATTGGTGTTTTATTTTTAAAAGTAATACGAATTGATGAAAATGTAGTTGGTATTTTCAATTACTTTTCAGTTACATCATGTAACTTTGTAACTCAAATTATTTGTTAAAAATAGTCTATAAAATTAATATGTTGCATATATCATATTTGTTTGCCATTATGGATCATAATATGAAGAAATTAAATAAAGCTGCTCTAAAATAGACACTATTTTTTGGTTTTGAGTATATCTGTGGTTGCTCTGTTCACGTACCATTATTTTGATTTAGAATTGGTATTTTTGAGATGGAATTGGTATTTGTAAGTGCTGTGGAATTGGAACTGATATAATGTAATTGATCCCAAGTCTATACGATATACTAGCTGTCATCCTTGTACATTTCTGTGCAGAATGCAACATTATCTGTCACCCGAAGTGTGCGCCATCGCTCCTAGCAACCTGTGGTCTGCCATCTGAGTATGTAAAACACTTCATGTCGACCCTGAGTAGGGCGAGGGCGATCTCGTCCGCCCGCCTTTCTGTCGCAGACCTGCGGCTGCAGCTGCAAGGGTGGATGAAGATGCCAAGGTGGGTGGAAATAGTCTTACTCACCAGGTGGCATGACAGTTCCTTCTCAACTGTTCCTTATTTTCGCTGTGAATTCTGAGAGATGTTTGAATCCTGTAAGATACGCCCAGCACTGTTGTGAATCTGATTTGTGATGGGCTAAGTAAATTAAGGAGGGAGAATTAAACATATACAACTCAAACTCTTTAATGTTTTATGATTTACGCTAATAAATTGTCTCCAAAAATATGAAAACATGTTAAAAAAGATCAAAATAAAGCTACCAGTCTGACCTAATTTAACCTCTTACAGTGTTAGTTCATCAGGCCCAGGTCTTCCACAGTTGTGTTTTCTTCCACAGACAGGGAAAGCAGATCTGGGAGAGACGTTGGGTGCTCCTCGAGAATAACCACATCTACATCTACCTGGAAGAGGGCAGCACTGGACAGAATCCTGTCGATGAATTTGACTTGTGTCCACCCAACGGTGAGGTGTCGGTCCACAGCGCGGTGACTGCGGTCGAGCTGAGCAACACGGCTGCCTCTGACCTGCCATACATACTGCGGCTCGAGTTTGAACCTAACACCACCTGCTGGCCAGGAAGGTGAGTTATGTTTGAGGGGGTGGGAGTGATGGCATCCACTTGGTATTAGGACATATTCCCTCCGGACAATATTCCCCACGACAAAATACCCAGGGCAGTATTCCCAATTCAAGTGTATATAATGATTATCAGTATATAATTTAATTATAAAATAATTTTTTTACATAAATGTTACTGCATGATGTAGTTTTACAATATATACTGAGGTTTAATTGTGTTCTTTCTTTAGCAAGAATGGATGCTTTGATATGAACTCTGGTTTGAGACATAAACTCACTCACAATGGCTTCTGTGTTTTTCTGAATTTACCTGTCACCCAGTGTATTACACATGAAAACTTTAATCTGCTGGTAAAGAGTAGAGAGTGTAATAAATATGAATGTTGTTTTATTATTGCTTATGAACAGGTGATCTTGTCTGGGGGGATATTGTTCTAAAATTGGCAGTGGTAACAACCCTTTGGAGGAACGGTGCCACTGCATGTATTGCTGGCTCTGTTGTAGTTTGGTTTGATTGTGTTGCTCTCGTCTTTGTCCCTGAAGTCCGAGCTGAGGCTGATGTCGGTTCAGGCCCTTTATTTTTATCCTTCCATAACTAATCATGTTTCACTGTCATTTTTCCCACCTGTCTCTACTTCCCAGCCTCTCACTTGTCCCAATTCCGCCAAATCCATCTTCACACAGTCCTATCTTAGTCATCGTTTTTCTCTTCTCCTTCCATCCACTCTGAGCTCGCTTCATTACCCATTTTCTTTCCATTCTCTCCACATACCCAGCCTACAGAAATGTAGAAGGTATTCATTCTCATGGTTGGAAAGCAAAAACTTTTCTGTTGTGAAATTTTGCAGGGCTAATAAAAAATTACCATTCCACTTGTTTTCACGATTTCATATCTCACATAGATAAGTAAAAGAATTAGTTATCTTGTGGTCTTGTGATGTTTTGTGATGATTGTTAGATAATTATTTACCTGATGGCATTTATCATGTATTTATTTTCTATCTGTAACAAGTATATATCTGATGGCATTGACTTTTTTATTAATCACAGGAACATCTACCTGATGGCCTTGACCTTTGCTGAGAAACAGAAGTGGGTCGCGACCTTGGAGGCCATAGTGAATCACAGCGGCAAGGAGGAGCGGATCAACAAAGCAGTGAGTGAATCCTTCGCCTATTGCCACTGTTTCACTGATATGAATTAAAGTCAATGAAATTATTGATGAAGTATGACCTGAATTGGAGAAATCTTTGATAGTACGTGTGTTCAGTTACACTGACAGTGATATCTCTAGCCAAAAATAATGCAGTATGAAATCGAAATTGAAAATCTTGTGTATGTCAACAAAACAAATTGAGGAGGGTACCACGGTGGCTCTACTGGAAAATACCGGGTATAAGCTAGTACTAATAATAGTCTATTTTACATTGGTGTTGGATCGGCTGCAACTAGTTCGATTGACTTTCTGACACATATCACGTTTGTTGATGTTGATGGTTGATGTGTCCATTGGTGTGTTCATTGATATTTCCGTTGATGTGTCTGTTGACACATCTACTGGGATAAATTCAATACTATGTTAGTTTGGCCACCAGTGGTGATAATAAAACGTCACCATTGGTTCACCAGGTTGACCGGAGTCTGATGTGAGCCGTTCTTTGTCTTTCAGAAGGTCCTGGGTAACACAATAGTACAAGTGACGGAGGACCCACGTCTTGAGATCAACTGTGTCCTGCCTCTCAGACATCAGGTGACCATCTGGGAACTAAACAAAGACGCAGAATTATATTTAAGTAACATAACCATATATGGATTGTTATTGTTGTCACCAATACCAGTCGTCTGTTTTTGTCTTCCTTCTTCCATCACTGATCCTGTTTCACTGCCGTCTCCACCACCCGTCACCACTCCCCATCCCTTCACCTCATTCTCCACCCCCGCCAAATCTCTCAAAAATTCGATGTTACAAGATTGTATGTTATTTATATATATATATATATATATATATATATATATATATATATATATGTATATATTAAGGTGGTCTTTATTTTTTAATTTCCATTGTAACACCCTCTCATTTTTTTACACCCTTAGAAAAAGTAGGGCCAGATTTCAATGCAATAAAATTATATTAAGAGGTCGCTACCAAACATTGAAGTTGGCTCCCACAACCACCAATGATAACTATATGTGTTTCTACTATGTCACACGTATGAATCAAAACGTTTCAGAAAGAATTGTCATGAGTCATAATTTGTATGACTACTGTCACATGGCCTTGGCACGTGACTTGTCGTCTTTATTATGTGTCACATGACCCTTGTTATGTGAATGGAATCTTTATTTTATCATGTGACTGGAAGCCATCTTTCAATTTTTACTCCTATTTAAGGACCATCGTAATATATATGTGTATATATATATGTTTATATATATACGTACATGTATATATGTGACCCACCGTACCAAAATGAGTCGGATGTCGGTAAACATGAAATTTCGCAAATGCCGTTTTTATCAAAAACTGGCTAATCCAACGATTTTTAGATTTTCCCTGAAAAATTAATTTTAACGATTACCACAATTTCTACTGTATATTTAGTTATGTTTAATGTATTTTAGATAAATCTTTGAAGAGCTGTTCGATGTGTTCCGCTTGACTTCCAAAGCCGAAAATGCCGATAATTAATTGCTTTTTTCGTCCGTAATATTTGGATGGTCCCTCACAAATGTGGCATCATTGCAAAGCTTTGCATCTCATCTTTCCATATATGGTCATCGAATTAACATATATTACGGATGTGTTGAATAGGAGGGCGTGAGGGGTAGGCACTGTTTGTCCAGCTGTGTAAACAAACTCGGCTTGTTACTATCATGTGATCCAGGAAAATTATTTTATTGGCGCAACGAAGTCATTTAAATAATGTCCATGGACGCATGCGCACTATGCAGTTCCACCACATCACACACCTGACCCACATGTCGAGTAGAAAATGGCGTTCGATGTAGCGGGTTTGTTGATATCCTGCCCGAAGTTATCGCGACCAGATCAACACTTTGTTAGACAAGTATTTACTAGAAGAAGACCAGCAGGACAGTCAGCGAAACAGTATAGTCATTTTGCGGGGCATGGGGCAAGGTCGTCAAGCCTGCAAGATGTGTCCGACTGTGCTCGAGACTGTCCTCATTGCTGGGCCGTCCGACCAGCGGGAAAGTGAGCGAGGCACAACAGTCGTTTTGTGGGGAAGGGGGGCAGGATGCGAGGTCGTTGAGCCCGTTAGCCATCCCCGTCATCTGCACCTTTGCCCACGTTGTAAAAGAGAGGACGTGGCTGCTGTCCCAGAGATGATTAACTGTTTTGAGGTGTAGCTGTTTATGTACGTGTTGTTGTTGTTGTCTTGTATTAAATATGCCATTAATTGGCATTGACATCGTTAAGAACCTCTTGTGCATTTTTTAATATGAAAATTATCAGATTGAACAAATATTATTATAATTATTTGAAAAACTTTTCAGTATACAATTTGGTACACAACTGGTAGAAAACATTTTCTAAAAGTATTTAATATATTTGTGGGTAATTTCCGGAAAATATATTTTTGCGACAAATATTGATGTAGCTTTTAGTTCCATTGATAATGTGTTCTACCAGTTGTGTAAAAAAGAATAAGCTGCATATAACACTAAAAACCTTACTTTGCTAGCATTATTACTTCCAGAGATATGAGGCGTTTTTGAAAAAACAGGATTATTTCTTGGAAGATGCATGCTTTACCCACAAATAAAAGTGATTTAGAGGTATGTAATTGCAAATGAAATGAACGGTATGAAAGCAATGCTTTCAAAATAGGGTGGACACATTTTGAATAATAAAATAATATTTTTTTAAAATCCACTTGCCGAGTCTCCCCTTAGGCTGAATAAATATTATTTTTATTTAAATAACAAAAATCAAGTATGTTCTTATTGCCTCAACTTTGCTTTACAAAAGAAGGTCACTAGTAACCATTATCTCAACTAAAATGTGTCACATTATGAAACTGGTGGCATGGTGCTGCTAGTTTTGACATTCCTTAACAATGGCGGTAATTACAAGGCAATTAATTGTATTTTTTTTCTGACAAAGATCTTGTTATTATATTAGTAGAATGTCATGAGGATGCCTTTATCTTCAAGCGGTCCAAATATCTGCCAGATACGTGCATGGTAACTAAGGTAGCTTTGGTAAGAAACATACTAAACTTTGACGGCTGATTTCTCAGTTTGAAGATTTCTGCCCCATACATGTTTAGCGAAACGTAGCTGCAGCTTTCACATGATACATCAAACATCCAAATATCTTGATTCTAGCCGAAGCTTTTTGTTATGGTGGGTCACATATATATATATATATTCTATATTAAATAAATACGAGTTAGACCAAACACATGTCATTTGTTAAATTAATTGCATTCTTTCTCACCAGGTGATGCTGGTCGGTGCAGATGACGGTCTGTACGTGCTGTTGCACTCACAGCCCACCAGAGGGCAGGAACTGACAAAGGTTGAAGGTCTGAACAGTGTCTACGCCATCACGTCGTATCCAGGCATCGATGTGCTTGCTGTGATCACAGGTAGGACTAAAACTCTCACTAGAGAGAGTCTTGTTACTAACGGTGGGTTTGTTATGACTTTATAGTTGACAGTATAATAGGCACATCCAGGTAAATTAAATGGTGCAAAACATCGTGCCAGAAGGGTGGCCTTGGTAATGACCAACTATTATCTCCCAGTACCTTAAAGGGGGGTGAAGCACTCGAACAACCATAACCCAAACATAATAACGTACCATTTACAGTATGTATCACCCTTATATGATGGGCGCAACGCCACGGTAATTTTGTAATATCCTTTTTAACTTTGCCATTATCTTCGCTGGGCGGCGCCATATTGCTCTGCGGGGGGCTCAGCGGCAGAGCGGTTTGAGTACGAGCTCCTGGCACCGCGTTCACACAGTAAATCGATATGAGCGATGACGCATTACCTCTCGGAAAAACGGCCGAAACGCATGGAAAATCTAATAAAAAGAAATCTGGTGTGCACTGGATGGCTCCTGGATATATGAACTAGTACTACAAATGCAAGGAAAAAACTTTTTATCGACTTCCGAGGAAGAATTTGCAGCGGAAAAGGTGGTTGCAAATGCGGAAATTGGCGTGTCCGTCAGCCGCAGGCTCTGCGAGAGACCACTTTTCCGATGCAGATTACAAGACAAAAGACGTATGTGATGAGCATGGTCAGACGGTGAGCATCAAGATGTCATTCTTGGTTAAAGACACCGTTCCATCTTAGATCTTTTTTCCGCATATGACCATGCATCTACAGACTATTCTTCGACCAGGAAACGTCAGATATCAGAGGGCAGAGTGATGCGTAGGAAGCGACGAGCCGAAACCAGGTTAGTAAATTGGATTACCGTTACCATTGTGACTTATCACTACGATTACAATATAGTTCCACCCCAATAAGCACAGCTGTGCTTCAACGTCAACATGTATATGACCCACAGTAAATCAAAATGTATGAATACAATAAAGTGCGAGTAAGTGTTAATAGTTTGATATAATTACAAGTGTTTTCCAATCCGCCGATTTATTTTCTACGTGATCAGACATACCATACGTGGCTATACTCAAAACAATAACCCAGTAAGTGCTACAGGATATACTGATGCCTTATAACATGGGCCATGGCGTATATACTAGGCAAAATTATTCAAGAAAATAATTTGATATTATTTATTGACAGTCATAATAAATCTCAGATTCTTGTGTTCTAAATGCCTAGAGACCAAGCGGCAAGCGTAAGGCTAAGCCTAAGGGGGGGTTACATGGGGAGAAACTCGACCAAAAGACAGTATAATTATAGACTATAGTGAAACAGAAGCCTGCTGTTGCTGTTTACATTTCAAATTCTTTATGGAAATATTTAAATATACAAATACTTTCATTGTGATTAAGTGCAAATGCAGTTACAAAAACTTTTTAAAAGTATTTAAATATTTAAGTAAAATGTATTTCACTGAATGTCTAGCTGGAAAGGAAACTAACTAAGACATCGTCATCTACCCAGTTGAACACTGTCAGATTACATGTCTGCTTTCTATAATGACACTTTACAATTTCTGTCTGAATTCTTGTGATTTGACAATAAGACAAAATTATATAAAATTAATTTGCTTTATTGATCAGATTAAACCCCACATGTAATAACCGGAAGTTCATAAAGAGATGTATTAATTACATTTTATTCGAAGTCGACTGATAACACTGTAATGAATATCGTGGGGGGGAGGGGGCAACTGTCGGTAACCCATAATAGTATTAGTACAAGCTATACATATGAAAGAAGTATATCAGGCATGGGATCGATTCTGTTTTGTCAATTCCAAAAAATCAGTTCTAATTCTGCCTTGCAAAAAATCAATTCCAACTGTTAAAATCCTAGGCTAAAGAAAAATTCAAATCCAATTCGTTTTAACGCAGTTTTATTTGTCACGTGTGCACAATCATATTTAATCAGATATGATTAAAAAATTATTGTTTGTTAAATGCACACATATATATATATATATATTTGTCATAAAAAATCTTTAAAATGGCATCCAGCCATTTCATATGTACTTTCTGCTGCGACACCTCTCCTGGATTTTTGCTACAAAAACCAGACATTTTGGACAGCCCTGGACAGTTGGGTCGTTAATCTGAGTTTTGAACAGTTTCCCCCATTTATATCGGGTCCAGGTCATTGTCTTGTCAAGATCATCTCATACATTTGCCCCTTTGTCACTTGCCCCTAGGACACTTGCCCCCCAGACATTAGCCCCTTGCCTTATTCAAAATCTGGACATTTGCCCCCTGTCCGTATCTTCTGGATTATTTGTAACGTTTTTTTAAGAATTTTTTTTTAACTTATTTTTGTATTTCTGAACATGAATTCAAGATATATACATTACCCTAATTGCAATTAATGTTCTTTGTGCCAGATCAGCCAAGTAAATTACTTTATGTAGTTGGAGATGATCCTGTAATCAAAGGATTATCTTTATTGCAATTGTGGAAGAAGCCAGTGACATTAGGACCTGGACATGTTATGACAATTGAGAATATTTGAAAGAAGCCATCTCAACAAGGTTTCTTTTGAATTGCATTTACCATGGAGAGTTGGAGTGACTCCATTTTCCTATAAAACTGGATGCACAAGCCAGAGTTGTCAGAATTCACTGCCAAGGTCCGTGAGGACCTGAAAACTAAGGCAGCTAATACCAGGGGCACTCCAAACCAGCTGATCTCTGACTTGTTCCTGTCCACCACTGTTCGTGGAAGCATCACCCCAAGAACCCATCTTCCACCACTGATCTGACTATCAATGATACCTGGAAGACAACTGGTGACAAGATCATCTCATACACACTCCAGGGGATAGGCCATTGCATTAAGCTAAAGTGACTTTGACTTGTCATTGAATGTTATGTTATTGTAGTAATAATGATAAAACTGCAAATTAATTTTCACTTGTCAAGTATCATAGAAAAAAGGGGCAGATGTCCGTGGGGGGAGCAAATATACTAGGAGGCAGATGTCCGGGGGGAGGGCAAGTGTCCTAGGGGCAAATGTCTGCAACCCATTTATATCGTTATCAGTGGTGGTATAATTGATATTTCATCAAATTTACTGGAAAGTTTGAGTCTTCAACATCCTAATCTCCAACATGTATTCTCCATGGGGACATTTTTAATTACTACAAATGGCAAACCCTACAGCCACATGTAACAACATTGTACAGGTGACCAGTGACCTGTTTGGTTTGGGAAACTTGTGGGCTGAACATTAGGCTTGGATAAACAAGGGGCTGCATTAATGTGGGGCAGGCTTCCTCTCTCACACAAAGGGAATGAGCAGGCAGGTGCCCTTAATTGGCAATCTCTGTAAATAAACCTTGTACACTGAGAAAGAAAATGAGGCCTGAATTTTCTGATTTTGGTTTTACTGCCTGTTACAGTAACTTAGTATTTCTTGTTGATGCAAATGTTTGATTATATTGTTCTTGGTCACAATGTTTCAATAACAGAGTAGACAGTGTCTATGCTGTAAAGTTGACAGCTTCCTGGCTGTTACCAGATTCAATGTGACATGCTAATAGCAGACAAATATGATTTTAAAAGTAATATAATATAAGTAAATATAAGGGTAAATATTAAAAGTATCAAGTCAATAATTCCAACAAATATTTGAAAGTCAATTCCAATTCCGGAACTGGAATTGAGGGTCAGTTCCAATTCCGGAATGGAATTGACCACATGCCTGAAGTATATTCATGACAATATCTTGTCTCTGTCAACAGCAACAGTCATGAACAATATAATTGAATTGAAACAGGCTTATGTCTGTGGGGCTTTTGTCCATGAACCATACTATCTAGCAGATGCTTTCAGTATAATACCTAATAATTATATATATATATATATTTACATATATATATATATATATATATATGTAAATATATATATATATATAATTATTAGGTATTATACTGAAAGCATCTGCTAGATAGTATGGTTCATGGACAAAAGTGTGTGCGTGCAGCATTTTTAAGATAAAGATGTCACAAGCATAGATCTGCATTTGGCCCAATAAGAGTATTCATGCATTATGTTATCTAAATCGGGTGTCAGATATAAAATAAGGAACCCCATAGAAAGTGTACCTATGGGTCCATGTTTTGTTATGGAATTTGGACCCCTTATAAAATTTTGACCTCCCTGGCCCATTGAAAACAGTGCAATGTTGATTAGATAATATAATGCACTTTGGAGCTAGGATGCTACAGTTTTGGTTACATGCGTTTGGTTATGTTACCAGTGGCATTCGTCAAACTGACCAAATAGATTCATTAAAAACATTAAGAGATCAGTGCAACACCCATTGGTTGAATTAACATGGCTCCATAGGGAAAATGCTTTTCCCTGTGGTTGATTACTTTATATATTCTGTATGACACTGGCACTCCTATAATCTAAAAATTAATATATACAAGAGAAAGTTTCTCATATTGTGATTAATTTTTATTATGCAAAAGAAGAATTTTGTAAAATTTTCAAGTCACTGTATGTGTAATCTTTTCAGATGAAGGATTCACCATTGGTTCGTACAAGTACAGGTACTAGTTTTGAAGCATCCAGCGCTGTGGGTGATGCCGTCAGTCTTTACATTACGGATGTCACCTTTAGTGCCATCACTGCTACTACTGCTGTGACACCATCAACAACTGATGCTGAAATGCAAATCGATCCGGTAACGATATTTCAAGTGTGACACTTCGTGAATGCTGCTGTAGTCAGGGATGACATTATTGCACCAATGAACGTTGATCATGACTACTCCTATGTGAAGCTTCCATCAGATTCAGTGAGAACAAAGACATTGGTGCAGATGATGCACACTGTGTGATAACAGCGACATAACCGAGGGTGACTCAAGCAGCTCCGACACCTATGAGAAAGAGAAGATGTTTGTCATTCGTGAGAAAAACTTATGTCACTTTTCTGCACCTGCCACACACCAAACAGCCATAAACTGTGACACAGGTTGTACTCATGTCTGATCTATCAGCCAAGGTCTTTCAGATACTGGGGTGTCTGTTAGAGGCAAGTGTGCTGATTTCTACCCCTGGATGAGTGAAAGGTGAATTGAATCTGTTAGTATATCTGTGGTGTATATTTACTGCCAGTAGTGTATTGGAACAGATGGTTGGTGTGCAAGTACTATCAGTCAGAACAAGTAGTGTATTGATACATATGATTGGTGTACATTCACTGTCAGTACAAGTAGTGTATTTGGTAGAGAATGAGACGCTTGGTTTACATTTGCTGTCGGTAGGAACAAGTAGTAGATTCAGTCAGAACAAGTATTATATTGGATACACATGATTGGTGTACATTTACTGTCAGAACAAGTAGTGAAATGGTGCAGATTCCAGAATGAGATCATTAGTGTACATTTACTGTTGGTAGGAACAAGTAGTGTATTGGTATGCATTATTGGTGTACATTTACTGTCAGTCAGAACAAGTAGTATTGTTACACATGATTGGTGTACATTTACTGTCCAATCAAAACAAGTAGTCTATTGCCATTGGTACAGATGATGATGGTGAAATAGTTAAAATGCCTTGGCTTTATAAAGATTAATTATTTCCTAAGCTAAACTATCAGTATATTTGATATGTTGTGACATAATAATGATGTGTGTAACTTTGATATCCATGTTCCAGGTTGTATTTCCCAGTGGTAGAAGTCACTGTTTTTAGTCAGTGTTTAGTCTAGGTTTCAGTCGTTCTAGTTAGCCTTATTTCTTTGGTAATTGTTTTACTATGTGAATAAACTTTTGATATATTTTAGGTTGGTCTCAATATAAATGAAATTGTGTGTAGTGACATACAAGATGCTGCAGGTAACATTTTTGTTGACAGAAGTGGGATATGGATAAAAAGACATTCACATCATTCAGTTATTAATATTTTAGTGGGGATTTTTGTAGCTTTCCAGGTTGTTTTTCGACCTACTACATACTGTGGGTGCCTCACAATTTGTCTATATCAGACTATCAGTACACTCACCTGTGTCAGGTCAGAATAGATATCACAGATCCTTCCCACATCGCAGGATGGGATTACTTGTCTTGCCTTTCCTGAGCCTGAAATATAATTTGTCACGGTTAGTTGATAGCACTAATTCTATAATTACCATAATACTTGCAAAACTGTGAACATTACATACTGTCAGTAGTTAATTATTGTTATTTAAATGATTACATTGCACCAAATAACAAGGTGTTGTGGTGTGCTACAGAGAGGGGTGATTACAAGTATGAATATTAATGTAATCATGATTACAGTAATTATTGCAGTCACAATTACTAATGTAATCATGATTACAATCATTATTACAATCACGATTACGGTAACATTTAAGAATATATATATATTCACATAATGAATTAAATAAACCCTCATGTTATTATTGACATCAATGTTATTCAACACAAAATCAAACACAGTATTAAAATACAGTCACAGTACACTTCATTAGATTAGATACAAAATAAAGAGAAAAGCCTGCTTGCATTGCCATTGTAGTTCGGACCTCGCCCTCGGGCTAGGTAAAAGAAATGTGCAGAAAAATTAGGATTATTAAAATGGCAATGATTCGATAACAATTGAATTACTGACCTGCTAGCTATAGGGAGAATCAATGAGTCGGAAGACCAACATCTAGCACCGCTCTGTTTGTGCATTTCATTACTACAAAATCATTGTCTTCGCTTTCATACGGTGATGCAAGCGCCAATGCAGTCGGGCACACGGTGCTGCATAGCCTAGTATTAGGCATAGTAGCTTCAGCGCAGCATGATGACTCAACGTGAACGTGCGCAGACATTGGGACGCAGTTTCCACAGGATCACCACATCACATTACCTAGTCAGGAATCATTGACAGTCAAAGCGCTGTTGTAATTTTTCCTGAATCCAACGTCAACAAAGGCGAAGCCGACCTGGAGTCTGGAGCGTGACTCGCACACTCGGTGACACTTTACGACTGTCATCCGTTGTTACCGTGTGGCCAGTCGAACTGGACTCTTTGTCTGTGGTTTCCATTTCTCCAAAGATAGACAACTATTACGGAAGTTCAGTAAATCACTAATCGCTAGTAGCAGATCTGGGAAAACTTTCACAAGCGATGCATCTATTTTGTCAACAAGCGACAAATAGTTCCGGTATTCCATTATCGCATATTCTTGTTGGTTAGCGTCTCGTGTGTTCGAGAAGTGTGGCGTTTTCCACGATTTTTTGCGTGTTTTGTTGTAATTTCTTTAACTTTTTTATTTGGAGCGAACAAAAATGCTATTTTGTTGACGTGTGTAAACACTTATATATATAACATAGAACCATATCTTTTTTTCGCTCCAGAATGTCTATTTATGAAATAAATGGCCAAAAAAAATTACATTGATTAGATATCCGCGACACAAACCACTCGCTTCGACAACAAGATGGTGATACGCAGTGATGCATTTTGTAGATTTTTGTCTTGAACAAAATCAGTTTTTTTCAGTTTATCTCATAAATTAGCAGGTATCTGTCACCATTAATGCATAGTTAGATAATATATATTTAAATATACGGCATAACACAAAATTGCTTCAGTTCCCCATTAAATTAGTTTATGATGCTTTAGTTCCGAGAATGCATCATGAATATAACAAATAATCGTATTTGATAAAATGCCAGGGAGAATCTTTTTCCAGATACATTGGGTTGGCGGATTCGTAAACCAACTTATAAAAAATAAAAGGCCAAACCATTGCAATGAGGAGAAAATCTCGTGATTTACATAACTAAGTTGCTCGAGAAAACCTATTTAGTGTAATTTGTAGCTACAAAGTTTTTTCACCATATCTATCTAACTAGTTATGTATGCAACAACTCATGGCACTATATTTTGTAGTATTCCAGTTGCGTATTTGGTCCAAGAATCTGTTTAGCTTTCTTAACATGTCTTATACACAATTACGGTAAATCATTCGTTTTTTATTTTCACCTATCTTATCAAGATGGCTGCCTCAGTACAAATGAGAATGACTTCCTGGTAGGATGTGGTATTATCTTGAAAATTAACTGTGAGAAATGTTAAACAATTTATGCTGAATAAATTTCGCTAGTATTGATCAAATCCAAGTTCACGAGGAATGAATGCGTTAACACAAATAATGTATTCGCCTTCAGAGAAAGAGCGCCGTCTGGTCACTGTGAACATCCAATCACTGAAGAAGAACTGTGAGCGTGACATAGATCTGAACGTGTCTCCCTGCACCATCCATGACATCACCGCATGCACCACATTCAGCTGGGGCAGTGTCAATGGCGCCATCTACCTGTGTGTCGCAACAGCGGACAACGTCGTGCTGATGAAGTACAACTACGGCACAGCGACGTTCACGATCAAGAAAGTATGTAAAATAGAAAATGGTAAAGCAGTTCTGGTCTTATGTAATGATGGATGATTGCAAAGCTCATTATAGTGTTCAGCAGCCTCTTCTTTCCCTTCTTTTTTTCTGAATTTGTGTGTGAAGTTTAAGATTTGATGGTCTCACCAGAAAGAAAACAGACACCACACAGAAAGAACAACAAACCACGCATGTATGCAGCACGAGCACCCCCGCATTCAGTTTGTAACACGGCATTAGCGGATGCAATGCAAGCCTTTCCTGTTTCAAAATCAAAATGGCGCCATTTATTACGGCGCTCAGTTTGGCAAAGACATACCTGATGAAACCCCAGAGTCAACAATTCATCGCCCAAGGTACATAGTTGTGACCCAACTGCCTCTGGGGAGGGGGCAACTTACCATCTAAATCATTACCCTCAAGAAGAGTGGTTACTATATTGGGGACATAAGCAGAAATATGGGCAATGGCCGCCAGTTCCCGGAATGACTTTATGGATGCTCCCCTTTGACCCATAAATGGTATCATACATTAGTGACCTAATCTTTCCAAGTCATCGAATAAACATGAAGACACTACGAACGCACCCAACCAATGCGAGTGGCTATGCCCTAAGACCAGTACGTTTAAATCAGACTCCGCCGACATATTTAATGGCCAATGCGGGAAGTTTTTAGAGCATCAACGTCACAAAGGCAAGTTAACCACGAGGCACCCAAAGAAATAATAGCATACGAAATGTTACTCAGCTGAAACGAATGTTAAGGCAGTCTTCCTCCTGCAGATCAGTAGATGCTGATCGAAGTGTGGAGTCTCAAACTTCGTTGAAGATGCAACGATAGTTTAGCAAAAACCAAGTATTTTGAAGAGAACGTTCCACACAACTTCAATATACAAAAACTGGAGCAGGAGTAAAATTTTCAAACAAAAGTTATTATTTCTAGCAGTATATACTTGAAGACCGCACTGTTCCTAATAACGCATGTCTCTTTGTCTTTGCAGGATATAGTCATCAAACAGCCATGCAGTTGCATGCATTTCAGCAAGAACTACATCATCATTGGCACTGACAGGTTCTACAAGATAGATACCGTCAGCTACGTCATGTCTGGTAGGTTCTCCTTGTATTTCTGGTTTTTCTAAAATATTTTTGGGCGGAAAGCTAACACAAGTTGGGTAGTTTACATAAGGTTTGTTTCTAATTACACACGTTGGTTGTAATTGATTACAGTGTAAGCTGAATTGAGACAAATTGTGAAATGTGAACTGTCATCACAAATATGTAAAAAAAATACTTTTATGGATCTGTAAACACTCTGCTTTCATGGTTCATTGTCTTGTAAATTTACAACTTTTACTTGGCAATCAGTGATCTTGTCTGGTATTTAAAATGTTCTCTGGGTATTGTTTTTTCGACAACAACACATACAACGATATGTGTGGATGCAGTAACAATACATGGTTACGCCCAGGGTGGCAAGTTCACTATGATGAACTTATTTCAATGATTAAATGTCATCTGTCATCTGAAATACTTTGTTTATGGTAGTGAACAGTAGAACCTCTTTTTCACTCCAGTCACCAACATTTCAGAAGTAGATTTAAATCTTTTGTTTGCATATTAAGGAAATATCTATTCCATTTAACATGCCAATCTGAGAGAACTAAGGACTTTCTTGCTGCACCAACTCTTTGGAATTCACTTCCTGCTAGTGTTAGCTCCAGTCTTTAAAATTAAGGCCTTTTTATCAGCGGCTGCTTCCTGTCGATTCAGATAGCCAAAGTTATTGCCCCCCCCATTCATCCCAGCAACCACGCCTGGGTCAGACTGTATTAGTGATGCACACTACAGTACTTACTAATCTATGCTAATTTGATATAAAATACAGTTGTGACAAACTATTTCTTCCTAGCCAGTGGCAGATTACTGCAAAAGCAAAGTCCGCACATGCTAGGGAAATCATTTGTAACATGGATGCCTATTGGATGATTCACATTTAATGACGTCAGTATCTTGGGGAATACCAGGGAAACACCAAAGCAAAGATGGCAGACGGAGTTACGAGAATCGTAGAATTTGACAATTGATATTCCAATTTAATTCATACTGATGGTACTAAGGAGGCAGACAATCCGATTGATAATATAATGTGCCAAGACATTCTGATTAATGTGATATATGGCTGTGAAAGTGAACTTTGGAGACTTCGATTTGAAGTGAATTTAGAACGGCATAAATTTTTGCCCATCCCCGGGCAGTGGTAATGTGTGCCAAACGTCGGTCTCAAACATAATGTTACTTTCAACAATTTTAACTGTTTCACAAATAAAATTCACATTGAAATGTTTATTAAATTAAGTACTTTATTTTATTGGTCTGCTAGTTATAAGAAATGAATGATAATATTTGGTATGGTTTATTTTTATTAACTTATAATTTATTCTAATTTAAAGCAGTCTGTTTTAGTGTTACGCATGAACACTTTACTTTATTACGTATACTCGTAATTTATACATTTTTGTGGGACCAGTTCAAACATACCTGGGCCGGTTCAAAATAGAACTGGGCCAGTTCAAAATGAAATCTGGGGCAGTTAATTTTTTTTCTAATATCAGACACTGAGGTCAGTTGGAAACATATTAACATTTTGCCATCATCTGAAGACTTATCTTTTTAACTGTGCTGAACTTCCTCCATTCACCCATCTGTTGACGACTTGAGCACTGTGTACCGATGTCGAGATTGCCTAACCCCTTCGTTTCTGATATGCCTCTGAGCTTGGGTTTCTTAGGATTCAGGTGCAATAGTTTTTTAATTAGTATATTGTCCACAGAGCCTGTCGTGTAATCTATTCGTGTGTCACATGTTCCAGAAATGCTGTCCAAGGTAGACGCAACGCTGGCGTTTGCTGCGTTTGGGGCGGCCCATTATGACAGTTTCCCCATCGCTGTACTGCCCGTGGAACAGGACAAGGAACTGGAAGAGTTCCTACTATGCTTCAATGGTGAGGTTGTTTTAGCATCTAGATCTTGTAATATCTGGGATTGTGTTCTGCTTAATCAGCTGGGTTTTGTAATGTTTGATTCTCAAAACCACATAAAACATGATTTGAGTCATAAAGCAGTGATGAATTGTATAAATGTCTTCATGTAATATCACTGTTCGTGGTGTGACATATAATTAAATTTCAGAATTTAACTCTATTGTGATGGATATTTTTGTTTCTTGTGCATGAAAGGAAAGTAGTAAAAAAACTTGTAAATAAATTGATGTTGTTTATAATTAATCCAGCTAATACAATTTTTAAACTTTGTGGGACAGAATGAGTATGCAGTGTCATAGCTGAACAAGGGCAAATGTTTCATATATGTATCTGTAACAATCCAACAAGTTCTGTTTCAAGTTTTGTGTATGTGACAATGTTTTATCCCTTGTCCAGAGTTTGGTGTATTTGTCAACTGCGGTGGACGTAGAAGCCGCCAAGAGGACATTCGGTGGAGCGGCCTGCCCCTAACATTTAGTGAGTCAATGCTGTGACATGGCCGCTTTTATTAAATCTGCCTCTGCACTGCTGTTTTTTGCTTGTTTCATTTCGGCGTCATTTTACAAAATAACGAACCTATCTAGTTTTGACTACAAGTAACTAGCTTGTTCATGCAAATGTATTATTTAAGAAATCGGTGAACAAACTGTTAAATTAATGTTGGTCCTTCCAAGCCAAAAGTTTGGCCAAAAACAGGTTAAGGTGGCAATGTGTAGTGGTGATGCTTCAAGTTTGTGTGATGCTTGATAATAATAATAACAATCTGATCAAAATTATTACTGCAATAGATAATTTGGGGCAAATGTCAAACATTAGAAAGTTAACTTTAAAAAATATCATATTGTTATTAAAAAAAATCTCATTATATTTTCAGTTATTAAATCTAGTGTTTTTCAGAATTTATTACATATTTATAGTGTTGATTTATACATAAATACACATCTCTATGCCAGTAGTTTTGTAATCTTTTAACATGCAGTGTGTATGTTTTATTTTGTGTAGTTTTTAACATGTATTCACACACACTGTTAGCGCATTATAAGAGCTCTTCCTCAAGTTACCTCAAGCACGTCTTGTTTCAGCCTACGAGGCTCCCTACCTCTACATCACGTACTTCAACACCCTCCAAGTGATGGAGATCCTGCCTGCTCACTGTGAAAGCCCGTAAGTTTTAAATTAAAGGTTCTTCCTCAATGACTTTTTTTTGCTCGTCTTGTTTTAAAATAATTTCGTGAAAATTCAAATCTCTAATATTTCCAGTGACATGGTGGTTCATATATGCAAATGTCTTAATTAGTTTTAATAAAAATCATCGGACGTATTCAATTACTTTTTACTGAATCTGATAAAAATTCTGTGATAAAAGAAGAGTGGTCTGGGTCTGTATACTATGATAAAAAGTTACTCACATTTTGGCAAGTTATCCCATCTAACGATCATAGTCCATTCTTCCAATGATTTTAACAAAAGTATGCAGTGTTTTATTAAACCCACTGCATTTCTTACTTAAACTATTCAACCATTACAAATTTGAAAATCAACAAACCTGATTCGCAATGGACTATATAAATTGAGGAGGAAATTTTTTATTTATTCCCTGCCAGGTTTGAGGATATATTTTATTTCTCTACCTCATGTCTCGACCATACCTAGACTGCATCTTGTCCTTCAGGTGTGGTTCGAGGACGTTCATCAACATCTTCAATCCTCGCTACCTCGGCTCAGCCATCACCCCGGGGGCGGTCTACATAGGCTCATCACATGACAACAAGGCCGAGGTGATCTGCTTCAGGGGTAACTCATTCTCTGCAGGGCGCGAGACAAACGGAACCAATGGGGCAGAGACATTCCCCATCTACTCGTCTGTGTCAAAGAGAGATAAGTGAGTACCGTGTCAATCTGTATCACCCAGGTCAGATACAGGGGTGGGTCTAATTGTAATGGCATAATTCGTAATTAATTGAATTGAAATTGTGTTTTTAGGAAACTAATTGCAGTTTTGTGAGCCTATGTAATTGACCAGTGTAATCGAAGCCGATTCTGGCAGAAAAATAGACATTTATTGGACCCTTGATTAGCATCCTTGTCCACTTACTATCAGGAGTGTTAGTTTTATAAGGCATTGTTATGTTGTATCATGTGAAATTGGCAAAGCTTGTAGTGATTCTGTTCATATCATATAGTAAATATTCAAAGTAACGAGTATAAGTAAGTATATCTTGCATTAATTCCCACAGGAGTCGCTTAGCGACACCGAAGTCAATCGAGAGTGGCTTTGTCAGTCCTGACGAGAGTTCACCGACACCAATCCGACGCATGTCCGCATCACCAAGCCAGCGTCGGCGTCACCGACATCAACAGAGCACGTCAAGCCTCAAGGCCAACATGCCTTTGAACGGCGTGAATGCAACAAAGCAACCACGCAGCTACGTCACTGAGGTCAAGACAACTTTGCGCACGGGCAGGAGACCAGATTCCACTGACTCCGATGACAGCAGTTTCTAGGCAGCGCCTGTGTGTCGTCATCGGTTTTGTGAACGTGACACTTTCAGTTTATGCATTCAGTGCATAAAACGAAACTGAAGGTGTCACTGCCATTGTAATAAGCTAGCGCTCTGCATATTTGACATCTAATTTCATATAAAAAACATCTATAGCTCTTTATTGATCATAGCACTTAGTACTCTTGCAGTATTTTTGTACATCAGCGGTTTCTCTTGTGCTTATTTGCCAAGGCTAGTAAATTTAATCATTCTGTTCGAAAACAGGAACATAATCTATATACAGTGTAATTTGTTTTGTTGTGTACATGTGTTTGTCTGTTCCACTATTCCATCACATGTGGAAGATTGGCACTGAAACACGTGACCAGCTTATATAGAGGTCAGGCCCAAATGTGTTGCACATCTAAAGACATTCAGCCTGTCATTCTTTTTTCTGTGGGGCTGAAATGCTCCATGCATGTTTCTGTAACAACATGGTGTAGAGCTGTGATAAAAGTGGTTGGGTTCGATTGTAATTCTAATAGTAATTAATTAATTAATCTAAGCTGACACGTGGCAAGGAGTCACCATTGGCTATTGTCGATGTCGGGGTGAGTGCACAGACGTCTATTGACTGTGCAGGCCACAGGTAGGCGGCTCATTCCAATCAACGAATGTCTTCACAAAACAATCGTTTTTGTCCTAGTCTGTGTGGGCTGCAGACACTACAACATTTATTCTGATAAAACATGTCAGTAGTGTAATCATAATAAATGAGTTGTAGTTTAATTCATTATACAATATTCATGATTACATTGCAATTTGAGACAACATTATTTTATTTTGATTTAATTAAGATTATTATATATTGTCAGCTCCACGAGATGTTGATAACGTGATGGAATCAAATCTTAAAATTTTGTTTTGGTATTGTAATAGTTGTAATAGTAATATTCTGAAATGTTGTAGGTATAATCAATATTTCATAATCAAATCCAATCCTGACAAACATAAAAATACCCGACGTCCGAGTCAACTCTGCTGTGTATTATATTTTTATGATATTAAGTATTAGTGTTATATTTTTATTATTTAACGTCATTGTGGTGTTGGTTTGACATTTAGATGTGTGTGTTGTTTTTTAGTTGTGTCAAATTGTGTAGTTGTTTAGTTTAAAATAGTTACTGTTGTTTGTTCTTTGCAATTGCAACCTGATGCTTATGTACATATTTTGTAGCAATGGTTTTGGTAACATTATACGCATGTTTCTCTTCGTTAAAGCTGCATCGTCCATTCACGGCACCCATCACGAACTGGATTCGTGGATGTTGAAATCGATAGTTTGTGAACAGCAACAAGTGGGTTTAATAGAAGAGTGCGTACTTTTGTAAAATTTGTGAACAGCAACAAGTGGGTTTAGTAGAAGAGTGCGTACTTTTGTTAAATTCATCTGCAGAATTTTCTTTGATTGTTAGACCGGGTAGCTTGCGAAAGTATAAATAGCATTATGTCAAAGTATATAGAGCCGGACCACTTTTGCCCTTTTCTCGCGAAATTATGACTGGTTCCAGTCAAAAATAATTTAATAGTTTGTCTAATTATTTCATCAAAACTAAATAACACATTTGTACAAACGAACTGGCGTGTCACAGTGGATACTAGACACGTTTGGTTTGTCCAAAAATTAGATGAAAAACATCGAACTGAGGAGAGAACTTTAATTTGTTTGCACTTTCATGACATGCAACCAGTACTTACTGGAGTAGTGAACATATTTAGTTAAGTTTATAATGACTTAAAAATTGAATAAACCAGTGTAATATTCATGACGCATGCACGCATTCACACACTACATTATAATGCCGTTCATTTTTGGCCATGTCTGTTTTTAAGAAATGGTCAAGTAAAATGAACGCCTACAGCTTGGTTTGCTGCTGTTGTTTGTGCTGCTTCAAGTAGCACTGTTAATTAACACCCGATGTAGAAAGGCAGATGCTTTTCTTGAAACCATGTATCCATATAGTTTCATGAATACACTCATTTTATAAAGAGGGTCTGTTTGTTTTTATATTGGGTAGCCCCATTTCAGTGTTTTGACTTTTCCTCTGCCAATTCTTGTTCAGTTGCGATTTAAATGGACTCGGAATAAGGCTGAGATGACACTAATGCATATGAACAGAGTAAAACACGAACAACGTTTGTGGGGCCCATACTTCGGACGACCAGATGATTAGGTACTGGCGTTGAAAGTTTCCTATTTATTTATCCAACACTTGCTTGTTTATCCAACACTTCGCTGAGCATAGCAACAACTGTAGAAGCCCTGACTAAGGATGAATCATCAACATTCTGCGCGAGTTCTACGTCCTCTCGACTCGTCATTCCATTCAAGCGTATCAGCAGTAAATGCCAGCATGTCTCTTCCGTTGATACCACCACTCCCCAGATTGTCGCGCAGCAGTCTGTTTCACAGTCCCCAGTCGCTCAGCACTCCTCCCTCCACCAAATATATCTCTCGCCGCAGCAAGCAACTCTTCCGTCCCAGGGCTGGCGGCGGCGCCGAACACCTCCAGCCCGTCTGGGCTTGTCCTCCAGCCCGTCTGGTGAACCTTTCCACCCTAGAAATAATAATTAACTTCTAGCGCGCCTATATCCCTAGGAACCTGAGCTCAGAATTGCAACGAAACAGGATCATTACACATAATCGTGAACAGGGACGGACAAAAGTCATTATTAGAACGAGGGATAACCGAAGATTTATGGTGGAAATGCAATTTTGAATAAATATGGCTTGAGATTTTTTCGGAAAATAGCTATAATTTAAGATGTTTTCAAAGTGATGGGGAGTTCATTCTAGACCCTAAGCGCAGCAGCAGAGGAAGTACGTGCGCCCAAGTTAAGTTTTATTTTAGGCACAATAAGTTGTGAAATTGATGATCTGAGCTGCCTAGGTATATTTGAAAGATGCGAGAGACTAGCCAAGTAGAGTGGTTGTTGTGCAGATAGAGTACGACATGTAAGAGTGGTCAGCTTAAAATTAATTCGATAAGTAACATGAAACCATATTAATATTTTGCAATGTTGATGTGTCAATAGCTTTAACGTTGTCTACTCGAATCCACATATGACTTTAAGAGGAGTGCCTTGACGGATTTTGTTCGATTGTTGAAATTAATATAACTTAGAGGAGTGCCTTGACGGTCTTTGTTCCATTGTTGAAATTATTGTTTAATCAATACTTAAATTGTCGACGCAGTGAGAACATTATATAAATACTTGACGACGCCACAGTAGGTGTGACTGTGATAGCCAAGTCGCCCAACAGTGACCGTCTTATTCGATAGGACAAGAGAGGATTTCTAGGATTTTGCACAGTACGGCTTTACTTGAACATTATACCTTGTGTAAGTAACGGAAATTACATTAGGTGCTGATGCTCTGCCGATATTATAATATAGTTAAGGAATATACGTGTTTTGTATGATGTAGTTTTCATAACAAATCATGGATACTAACATGCGTATCTACGAAAAATTAAGGTGCTTAGTAAAGTAATACAGTAACCTCTCGGCTCTCGCTGTATGGATTCCCGAATATCGGATTAAAAGGAATAGCTCACTATTATGTGGGCCTATCCATGGATATAAGAAACACTGGATGTTTGGAACAGTTTGACCAAGTCCCGATATGTTCCATGTAGATTATAGGGAGAGTCAACTGTATTTTCATTGTATGATTCATGTAGGCATAGTCAATATAGTCAATGTGGATTTTGTTAGTTATGTATGCATTACTATCGCTTACTACGAATGTTCTGGCAACATTCCCACAATTATAAGCCGCCGCCGCCGCCGCCGCTGCTACTACATTATGTCATTTAGTACAATAACTGTGACTATTTCTTTCAGTGGATCGATTCTACCCGTGCTGCATTGCCCTTCCTACCACAGCTGGATACAATACAGCCGCTATGCAACAGTCAAAGGTTGTGTGACAGTCGAGACGCTGTTGGTGGTAGCACTTGACCAACATATATTTGATTGGTGGAAGTCAGTTACTCTCTTAACAAATGCTAAAGCAGACAATTCGCGAGGTGGCGATACCACCAGCTGTCCTCAAGATAACCCTCGTATGACAACGTCCACACAAGACTACTTGTGAAGTACACAAATACATTACTCGTTAAGGATTTCGTAAAACGTTCGACATTTCGGCGCGTTTCGTCGTAGAACAGTGAATAACGTGCCATGTTCAGACCATTTCACAAATTTTCTAGATCGTTTTCTAAATGTTGTTTATCTCCATCATTGTTAACCTTTCTAAACACTTTTGCGTCCTCCGCAAATTCCAGTATCTGTACCTTGCTTGTTATATTATCGTCCAAGTCGCTGATATACAATAAGAATAATAATGGTCCTTGTGGTTTCCCACTACACACGCACGCACAAACGCGTGTGTGTGTGTGTGTGTGTGTGTGTGTGTGTGTGTGCGTGCGTGCGTGCGTGCGTGCGTGCGTGCGTGCGTGCGTGCGTGCGTGTGTGTATTAATATCAAATACATATATCAAACATCTAAATTTTAAACATACATTTGTGGTATCTTGTTGGAAAATAACGGATATATTTGCAAACTAAATTAAGGCATAGATACTTAATTTTTAACTGTTGAGTTGTTTCATTATTACTTACTCTATGTTGCGTCATAATGCACGCACGCACACACACACACACACACACACACACACACACACACACACACACACACACACACGCGTTTGTGCGTGCGTGTGTAGTGGGAAACCACAAGGACCATTATTATTCTTATTGTATATCAGCGACTTTGACGATAATATAACAAGCAAGGTACAGATACTGGAATTTGCGGTTCAAGACAAAACATAGATGTATATAGCAGACTTTAACGTTGTGCAATGCTTCACTTCATAGGTTAAAGCTGCAGCGATATTTATCCTTCTCATCTTGTGGTGTGCCAAGAATCCAGGCGTGGAATCTGCACCGAAGTATCCTTCATCTAGGATTAACTGGAAATTACGCAAGTGCATAAAGAAATGCCAGGAGAACTTCAACCGATGTCGCGCCACGTGTCTGTCGTCTGGTGAATGTCCGGCAATGATAGAACGCTGCAAGGATCTTTGTGATGAGATGGAGACACAGTGCAAGCGAGACTGCTACATTACGTTCTTGTAGTAGCCACGGGATGCCTGACAAGAGTGACTGCTACTTTACGTTCTTGTAGTAGCCACGGGATGCCTGACAAGAGTGACTGCTACTTTACGTTCTTGTAGTAGCCACGAGATGCCTGACAAGAGTGACTGCTGCGTTACGTTCTTGTAGTAGCCACGGAATGCCTGACAAGAGTGACTGCTACGTTACGTTCTTGTAGTAGCCACGGGGCGCCTGACAAGAGTGACTGCTACTTTACGTTCTTGTAGTAGCCACGGGATGCCTGACAAGAGTTACTGCTACTTTACGTTCTTGTAGTAGCCACGGGATGCCTGACAAGAGTGACTGCTACTTTACGTTCTTGTAATTGCCACGGGGCGTCTGACAAGAGTGACTGCTACTTTACGTTCTTGTAGTAGCCACGGGATGCCTGACAAGAGTTACTGCTACTTTACGTTCTTGTAGTAGCCACGGGATGCCTGACAAGAGTGACTGCTACTTTACGTTCTTGTAATTGCCACGGGGCGTCTGACAAGAGTGACTGCTACTTTACGTTCTTGTAGTAGCCACGGGATGCCTGACAAGAGTTACTGCTACTTTACGTTCTTGTAGTAGCCACGGGATGCCTGACAAGAGTGACTGCTACTTTACGTTCTTGTAATTGCCACGGGGCGTCTGACAAGAGTGACTGCTACTTTACGTTCTTGTAGTAGCCACGGGATGCCTGACAAGAGTTACTGCTACTTTACGTTCTTGTAGTAGCCACGGGATGCCTGACAAGAGTGACTGCTACTTTACGTTCTTGTAGTAGTTACGGGGTGACTGCTACATTCTTCTAGTAATAATAAGTACATTTATAGAACGCTCTATTTATCTGTCCATTCAGAAACGTACATAATGTGGCACATATATGCATGCATAAGATATAATATTAAAATGTACTTGTATTTCGTTTTTAACCTGGTGTATTCGTATGTGTTGATATACTTGTACTTAGTCGCGTATAAATAAATTTACTATATGTGTGTGTGCGTGTGCATGTGTGTGTGCGTGTGCGTGTGCGTGTGCGTGTGCGTGTGTGTGTGTATATATTGCGTGTGTGTGCGTGCGTGCGTGCGTGCGTGCGTACGTGCGTACGTGCGTGTGTGCTCTATTTAACGCGTTACCTCCGTGCCTAAACCTGCAGTAAAGCGGGACGGGAAAGCCCGGACGTAGCCCGGCCTGCTCGCCAGAGATGTCGGCCTTGAGTCAGTTGACGTCTCCTCACTGATGAACATCAAGAACGTGTTTAGGTAACACATAGAAACTGCTTGTGTATCCATTCCGTTCGAAGATGTAGTTTGTGGTGTGGAGGAACCAACATGGAGACTTACATTTATGTCCTTCTCTATTCAAGCTACGTGGTTTTTTTTATAAAGAAAGATCATGTACGTATTAAAAATTGTCTTCCAGTGGAAGTCACTGTAATTTTAGTCTTTGGAATCATATTTTATTCATTGTCTATTGTCGCTGGCTTGACGCAACACATTTATTAAAACGCATGTCATCTTACATCAACGTATATCAAGCCGTGTGTACATACTATAACATGCCTGATCTATAATCCAGAGGATTCCGGACAGACAGACAGATAATCAAACAGGCAGGCAGGCAGACAGACAGACATACAGATAGCTAGCCGATGTGTATTCTTTGCGTTCTTTGATGCACGTTTCTATGGAACGTTTCGTTTCTCCGATGTATGTGGCATTACAGTTCTTGTTCTGTGTTCACCTTGTATTTCTTCATGATCCGTGATGTGGTCTTACTAGTGACCTCTTGATGGTGTTGTGAGGCTTCATTGCTGTGTTCACCTTGTATTTCTTCATGATCCGTGATGTGGTCTTACTAGTGACCTCTTGATGGTGTTGTGAGGCTTCATTGCTGTGTTCACCTTGTATTTCTTCATGATCCGTTATGTGGTCTTACTAGTGACCTCTTGATGGTGTTGTGAGGCTTCATTGCTGTGTTCACCTTGTATTTCTTCTTGATCCGTGATGTGGTCTTACTAGTGACCTCTTGATGGTGTTGTGAGGCTTCATTGCTGTGTTCACCTTGTATTTCTTCATGATGCGTGATGTGGTCTTACTAGTGACCTCTTGACGGTGTTGTGAGACTTCATTGCTGTGTTCACCTTGTATTTCTTCATGATCCGTGATGTGGTCTTACTAGTGACCTCTTGACGGTGTTGTGAGGCTTCATTGCTGTGTTCACCTTGTATTTCTTCATGATCCGTGATGTGGTCTTACTAGTGACCTCTTGACGGTGTTGTGAGGCTTCATTGCTGTATTCACCTTGTATTTCTTCATGAACCGTGATGTGGTTTCAGATAATCCTTGGACTTATACATCGCCGTGCCTTTGCCCTTGTCTTTTTCCACCGTCTTCTTCATGATGTTGTCTTCCTTCTTTTTTCGTCTTTCTTTGTACTGTTGATATGGTTCATTGTGGATGCCCACATCTCGTTAGAACTTCCTTTTCTCTTTCTTTCTGTTTATCTCCTTCTTCTGTCACAAGTGTTTCGCATCTGTCTAGCAACGTACGGATAACTCCCATCTTCTGGTGTAATGTATGATGTGAGGAGTTTAGGCATTGGCTATGTGGGTATTCTTCCGGAAGATTAGTAGTTTCACCTCCCCCGATTCCTTCCTCACTAGTAAAGTGTCCAAAAATGGTATCGTTCCTTCTGCTTCTTCTTCGTGTGTGAATGTTATGCTGTTTGTTTCGTCGCCTCTGTTTAGATGGTCGGTCAGGCGTTGTGTCATCACTGTCTTTACCACTTCTAGTGATACGTCTGCGCAGAATGACTACCGTGTCGCCATCTAGCAGTGGGCGTCTGAAGAAGATGGCTGATAGCAGTCGTAACGTCACTAGAAAAAAAGATAAACTGACGGTGAAATAAGTAAAAATATTACTCATTTGAACCATCCAGTCTGATGAACATCTTCACTGAGCTAGTACAAGATAACATTCAACATCTGTACTAAATCCAAGGAAGAAACTGACCTTCTTGCAGCTGCCTGCTTGATAACGTCTGTGGAAGAAGAGTCGTAGTGGGAAGTCGCTTGCTTGATGACCCCACAAACCACAGGTCATGTTGCACATATATCGGGCGAGACTGCTGGATGTCGTGGGTCGACTAACAGAGACGTCCTTGTTTGTTTGGCTGAATAGGGTTGGTTTGTGTGTTTCGAAAAAGAATCCGTATCGTTATGTGTTCTTCATAAGGATGTTTTACCCGTTGACCAGGAAGAGACATCGAGTGGCAGAATCTGCCAAACAGCTATCGTGGCTGCCCTCCAAACAGCTATCGTGGCTGCCCTCCAAACAGCTATCGTGGCTGCCCTCCAAGCAAGAACCACAAAAAACAGAATGTTTTTTGTTGCGGCAGTGTTGTTATGTTGCTATGTTGTTATGTTATTATGTTGTTATGAAGAGGGTGTGTCCGAGAACCTAATGACTTAACATGAGTCAGCCACTGTGTTGACTTCACGGCATAACTTATAGACCTGGCTGAAAGCTTTGACACCTCCTTGACGAAGTACCCCGACATGCTTAGAAATAAATTGTCTACCTCGACGCAGAAGAAGTGTCAGATGTGGGTGAAATATGTATGCATTTAACATTAAAACTTATATTATGAAATTATGTATGCACCCAGAATGTGGGTGCATACACAATTAGCTAATTATGATGTCATCCGGGCATTTGGCTAATTCCTAAAATAAGAGTTCACTTTTATCATTTTATTATTTATGATGCAATTTGAATCAACTTGAAACTTTGATTATATTGTCTCAACTGTGCGACTGAAAAGTTAAATCAGGCAAACAAATATTTAGTGTAGCATTTCGATAATGACGCTGAATGGCCGCTGGCGCTTCAATGAACGTCTACACAAAATTGTGTGGTAACAGTGAGTAACAACGAGACTACGCCTCTGCTGCCAGACTCACTGGAACCCGGTGGTCTGGTAGTCGAGCAGTCGATCAGTCGACTGAGCAGTCGATCGGTCGACTGAGCAATCGTCGGTCGACTGAGCAGTCGATCGGTCGACTGAGCAGTCGTCGGTGGACTGAGCAGTCGATCGGTCGAGTGAGCAGTCGATCGGTCGACTGAGCAGTCGATCGGTCGACTGAGCAGTCGAGAGGACCGGAGTCTGAATCCACCTGGTACCATTTCAAAACTTGGCCAATTTCGTTTACATTTTAAACAATTCAGAATTTCCCACGAATTATTTCAGCACTGCATTTCATCATTATCATAATTTTTATCTCTCAAAATATTAGATACGACAACTGTGTCTACTCCAACATGCTCGCAACGACCATTATTAACCTTCCTCTTGCGAGTTAGTTAGCAGAATTAGTGAATTCATATTGTGACGTCACTATCTGAATTATGACCAGTGAGCGTGTGCCGTTATCTCGGTTGCCATAGCTTTATACCGACCTCCATCAAGCGTCACCTTAGCAACCATGTTTACACATCGAGAGACGCAGCGACAGAGTTTGAAAATGATTAAGATACGCGCACCCGGGAAGACTGCTAAATGGAATTAGCTTTTTGCCGTTCCCCAAACCGTTCAGCAATCGACCGAAATATTTTAAACATATTCAGTTATGTGGCCGCCTCATGTCGTGATCAGCTTAAAGTACATGCAATAACTAAATAAAACAAAGTGTTCCATCAAGGCATGGCACGTTACGTCAGCTTATGTACTGGGGCGAAATATATCTGTCAGCAGTTTTCCATTGACTTTCGATCATACCTACGTATACATAAAACCAAACATTGAACGAAAACCACATAATCTGCAAATGTTGCTAGGCAAATATTCAAATGATAAATCCATCAATTGACTGAGCTGCATAAAGGACGCTTCTGTAGGGAGAGATGGTGTCTACCGTGGTTGAGAGACGGAGTCCACAGCAGGTTACACATTTGCTCCCTGTTTGGATATTTTACATCCCTTGGCACATACACCAGGTAGAAGAACCAAAGACTTTTGGTGTATCTTTCGAAATACACAGACAAGAGCATACACGATCGATTGACAGTCCGGCGCTGTCAACGCCATTGTCAAAATAGCATAGCTTTTTCAGTCTGAAAAAGTTAATGCAATCTGCTATACCTTATTTGTATTAACTTATATAGAACAGATACCACAGCAACTAAACAACAACATGTCTATTTCCGACACGATGTTACATTCGGTATAAGCCAGGGGCAGTGGCGAAGGCATGAACTCTGTTTTGATCAGATATTAATGTCTTGCATTTTATGTATTTATTAACTATTATTATTTATTTACTACTATTATTCATTTATTATATTCATTTATCTTATTAGAATACAACATTATAGTTATTGTTCTTGGTTCAGAACAATACACAGGTAGTTGCTCTCTCGGAGATGCTGTAACCGCAACGCAGCATCCTTTTGCACACCTAGCTCTTCCACATCTGCCACTCCCGTCTCTGTGTATTCAGCCACCACTGTGTGACCGCCACTACCGCGCCTTTCCATGTAGGGCATTGTAGGCCCTATTTAGTGCAGGGGTTATAGGTCAACATGGACCTAACCCGGAAATAAATAATACTAAGCTGATATTTTAACGTTTCAGATTGTCATGAAAACAACATATCCAGAGTCCTTCTTACGTGTTTATTTTGTCACAGCAGGCATCTGCTGCCTGTCTGTCACAGCAGGCATCTGCTACCTGTCTGTCACAGCAGGCATACGAGTATCATGTTTGCCAGTGTAAATAGCTTACTTCCATATCATGTATCAAAACAATGTTGGCCGGTGGTGGCGAATTTGGAGGTTGTTCTTCCTAACTTGGTCTAATAATCACACTAGCAAAGTACCCATCTTCCGGACGGCATACCTTAGTAGTTCGTAAGTGATTGTCATGATAATAATAATAATATATAATATATAAAATACTCCTATTGCAGGATACACAACATTATCACAGAAATACCCATCTACAGATTGGTGCTCGGTGCTGCCTGTCAATATCTTCATGGCTTCTTGGAATCCAACTCTAAAAATTACTGGAAGTCATTATAGCGCCTACGTAACTTGGAACAACTGTAGAAAAGACGACGCATGACATTGCGAGCAATTGTACCTAATAACCACGAAGGGTAATTCGATTGTTCGTAGAAAGTGTAATAGTGGGGTGCAGTTGAACCCCTCAAACTTTGGCGTCCGATGTGCAAGGCGTCTAGGAGAAGTAACATATAAACGAAAGCTTCGAAATACAGTGTACTTGATCCAGTTCCTACTTCACTCGTAAAAGCCGACATTGACATTCTTGCGCCGACATTAGCTATGAACATTAACATGTCGCTCGAGTCTTCAAATCTAACCTTGATCCAGACTCAATGAAAAACTACCGGTCCATGTCAAACTTATCACTTGTGTCAAAGTTATTGGAGCGCCACGTGGCAATACAACTTAGCCTGCACCTAGAAAGTAGCAGTATTCTGGACGTTTTCCAAAGTGCTTATAGACAATATCACAGCACCGAGACCGAACCTTTGGGAAACATCAGGTCTAGTGTAGCGGTTACTGCATTTGACTGCCAGTGTGGAGGTTTTGAGATCAACGCTGCCATAGGAAAGGGATATCCTTTTTACTAAGTTATGTAAAAGATTAAACAGTAATTTAGTATTTATAATGTATTTTAATGTTTAAACTGTTATTATAGCTGCATTCTCATTTTAAAGATATATATTGGCTAAAATAATTTACTTAATTACCAATATGTCCATTGTGGAGACATTACTATTTTATGGTAAATCGAAGAACATTAACATTATATTATGTTTCTACATATTATTTATTTCATAACCAGTGTTATTAACGAAGTAAAAATACGACGCTGGAGAAAATGACAACATTTATTTACACAAGTATATCACGAGAAAGTAATCATTATATCACAAATCAATAAGTATTCAACAGAATTAAATAAAATGATATCCTAAAATAACTCAATAATCTCATGCAATACATTTATATTTCAATCATAAAATAACTATTATGTGAAAAAATTAAAATGGTACATTTTGACAATTTAAAAAAACTTCATCTGCAGTAATGTAATAAAAACTCTGCATTGCAATGAATTTAATGAATTAAAATAATAAAAGGTAGTTATCACCAATAAATTGAAAAACCATTGCCACAGAAATATTGTGAATATATTTCATGTAGTTTAAGGTCACAAGCATCTCGACAATTCCTCTTTTGTACATTGGTAGCCACGGCAAATATTTATAATGTGGCACATGTATCAAGCAAACACGTTGGGTGCCAAAATATGTAAAAATTGTGTCATGATTTGTTGAAGGGTTGCTGAGATAGGTACACGTGTATTGTATGGGTTCTTGTGGCCTCACAGATCAAATAAGAAACACAGCCAGATCTTGGTAGTCAGAAGGATTACAGACCAATGACATTTTTGATATGTGTCCCACACCCTGTGTCACACAGATCATAAAGCTGTTGTCTCATGAATAAAGAAAAAGCAATGCCCGTGAGCAAATCAGTAAAACACATTAAATATATTACTGGGATAGTTAGAGGCAAAAATTATTTAATTAACGTCACCAACAAACTGGCAAGTGAGGCTGTTATTCCACATAGAAAGGTTATATGGGCCATTCTTGCAAAATATTTTTTAATCTTACTTTGCATGGTTTCTTTTAGCTAGTACTACTGACATGAAATATAAAAAGTGTAACATATTCATTTTAAAGGGTTAAATGTGACATCTCCAACAAATCATATCTCAATAATTACTTTACTGATTTTGAAATGTACACACTTTGTGAGAATGGCACATATATGTTTATTTAACATTGTGATGCTTTCAGAATAATTTGTCGTTCTGCCCAAATGTTAATGGATTTCATAAACTTAGATATAGCATCCCACATTGGTATAGGAAAAAAAATTACCATCAATATTTGACCCTCCTGATACACTGCTCCCCTCAATACTGTGAAAATGCCCATATTATATACAAATTGTATATTTTTCTGTACTCAACATTCATAACACATATTGCATAGTGAAAATGTTTAAACTTGGGCTTTTAATACATTTTTATTATTTAGTTAATTAATTACTTACTTGTTCTGTCTACAGAAATGGTGTACCATTATATTTGATTGCTAAGGCTAGCCTGAGGCTGAGTTCCTGAGCTTCCATTTGCTACATTAAAAGTAGGTGTATTCACAAGATAGTTAAACAAATAGTTAATTACTTAAGTAACAAATCATCGTACTATTTTCACTAGATTAGCCATTATTGTTGTTTATAATATGTACAGATATTAGGTAATATTTGCGGAGCCAAAATTTAAGAGAGAAAGGTCGATGTTATATAGACTAGAAGGGCAGCGATTGCATCGCGCAAGCCAACAGCAAGGCCAAGTCAGTGTTAGGCAGAGTCGTCCGCCCTACTATTGAGCTTTATACAATAGCAACAGCCAGATAGAAAAAAAATTGTATTGAGATTTTCTTTGTCTAAGACTATATCAGTATGACAAACGCACGCGCACACACACACACACACACACACACACACACACACACACACACACACACACACACACGTACGTATGTGTGCACCGAGTCGGGACTTATGTGACGTCACATATTGACGTAGAAAATCGCGAGATAGCGAGACGAACGTATCCTTGAATAACGCAATGGGACACGACGTTTATTAAAAAAACGCACCATATGTACTTCAGAAAATGAAATAATTCATTATTGTATAGCTAATAGATATAGAACATGTTATTCATAATTCTAATATTCTTTTCAGCTGCACGTCCAACGTCGACGAGGCCGATCGCATATCCGTCATTGTCGCAGCGGCATGTTCTTTAACAAAGACAGGAGATGATGCATCAGAGGTAATTGTCAATGTGTGTGTGTGTGTGTGTGTGTGTGTGTGCGTGCGTGCGTGCGTGCGTGCGTGCGTGCGTGCGTGCGTGCGTGCGTGCGTGCGTGCGTGCGTGCGTGCGTGCGTGCGTGCGTGCGTGCGTGCGTGCGCCTCTTATGTGAACATGAGGCTATCGACACAACAACTAGCGTGGGCCGTGCTGGCATAATAATGTGACAGTTTCACTGGACTCCGTTTAATAGAATAACTTCGGACAACAGCAACATTTTATTCTTTGATGGAATCCACACACCGTGAATATATGAATAATTGCAATATTGTTCAATTGTAATAAATGTTGATTAAAGTCGCTGTGTCTATTAGTAGGTTGCCCGACTGGTACTGCCGGGAACATCGACTGCTACAGCCGCCCGGACGGCCACTGGCAGCATTGCTGCTACTGCGACCTGTACGCGTCCTGCGCCAACGGTGGCATGTTCTTCCACCGCCGCTGCGAGGTCGGAGGCACGGTCTGGGACGACGTAGAGCACAAGTGTCTTGGCAAGTCGTGCACTTGCAAGAGAGAACACAGGTTCTACCGCCTGGATACCATCATGAAGCCGTAGAGCCGACGGGATCGACACAAAGCCGTAGACATGCTGTGTCCTAGGCGAAATAATAAGACGGAAGAACATATCTTAAACAAAATTTCTTTATAACAATAGAGACCAGGTTTAGAGGGATATTTAGTCATTGGACGTATGCGTTGGACAGTGATCAGGATACTATGATAAGTAATATTTGACAGTGTACATAATGCAGATTTTAAAACAAATGGTATAAACACATTTTGTTCGACAATATTTTATTAGACAGTTACATGTATAGCCCTTTCAAAGCCATTACCGTTCATCTGTTTTCAATACTTTGTACCGCTGTGAGAAGTTTTATGAATTAAAATGTGTTCGAACTGCGTATATTTCACCGTTCAAAATTGTGTGTGTTCGTGCGTGTGTGCGTGTGTGCGTGCGTGTGGGTCTTTTCAATTGGGAACATATCGCGACGTCGCAACATCACATGTAAAACTGTACTCTGATGTCACCAAAATCGACCTCGCTGAAGTTTCAATAATTGTCAGACCCATTACGTCATTGTCTTACCAAGCAACCATGATATTCCACCGTATGTTTCGTTGCATTTATGGCCCAAACATTTTGCGACAAAAACAAACGGCAACGTTGTTTCAGCAAGTACAGTACCTAGTATGTGGGAACGATTCACCTGGCCTATGTATGACACTGTATTAAAGTAAAATATATTTGTAAACAAGGTTGCTAAGATACAACTTGACGGAGGTCGCGCCCATCAATAGGATTGTGACGTCAGACCATGGATGTGAAAATTTTTAACGTTATGGAACACCGTGCCACATATACGCGAATGTTTCGCGCATGGCAAACAATCGCGGGTTTTTTCTAATCGTCTAATTAATTTAAATTATGTCAACTACTTAAGAGGATTACTTTTTACAACAACCACAATGTATTTACATTCGGGCCAAAGCACACTGGGGGCGAGCATGTGACTTTGTCACTAACGCCTGGTAACCTCACTCCAAACAGATACTGAGAATGTTGAACAAGTGCAGCTTTCCGCAGCTCGTGTTGTTTCTGACGACTGTCGGCTAACCACTATGTGCGCTAATCTATATGTGCTAATGCTTGTTTGCCTGCCTTTGTTGTCAACGATGATGCCCGCTCTAGACGCCACTACGAGTGTAAACCGTGAACACTATCAGCCTCCTGCATGATTGTCGATCCTTTACACTGCACGATTTAATGTATGTAGAAACTGTTTCGCTCACCACACCTTGGGAAATGACGTTACACACTGCAGGACAGTAAATTATTACTTTCTAATAGTATATACTTGACGAATAGTTGAAGAAGACAAGCACGCACGCACGCACGCACGCACGCACGCACGCACGCACGCACGTATATAATTAATTGCACGAATCTTCGGGTTTTTGCTAAATAATTCTCCTTCTCACGCAATGATTCACGACGTGGATCCTTCGAGCACATAAAACAAACAACCAAATATTGTCCTTTTTATTTTGGCTTGTGACTTTTTGACCGCTCCAGACGGGATTCCAAGAAAATGACCCATTGCTGTACAATTGTGATACAATGAGACGTAACAGCGCAGACAGGCAACGCCAGTAGACTGGAACATCCCTCGATTTGAAACAAACCAGATGACGCATTTTGGTTCATCAATTATATGTTTGTCTTTTTACAGTTGTGACGTTAATAGTTGAAGATTTTAAAGCCGGATACTTAGCAAGACGTGTCATTCCACCTCGGCTGAATCGCTCCTTGATCCGTACGAGAAAAGGTAAGAAACATATGGTGAATGCACGTTATACTAGAATGTTTTGAGTCATGTTCAAATTTCGCCTGGCCAATTCACGACGATGAGATGGTGTAAAACGTAATTTGTTTCAATACGGGCTACAACGCTTTGCTTAGCAAACTTATATTTGATTTACATGCTACGATTATATGACCGTTGCGTGGTATCATAATAAATTATTTTCTACATGTTCCGGCTAATTCATTTTATGTATCTTAACATTGAGAGAGGTGTTGGCACTAATCCACGATTAAGATTTCTTAATTTGGGAGCATTTGTGTAGCCGTAGACCATATACAGACAAATAACCCTATATATACATTGCCGTGTACAAACCTAACCGTATACATACATATATACAGTCGTATACATATACAGACACACAGCCGTATACATACATAGCTGTGTATATAGATAGCCGTGTATATACATATATACAGCCGTATACATATACAGACACACAACCCTATACATACATAGCCGTGTACATAGATAGCCGTATATATATATATATATATATATATATATATATATATATATATATATATATATATATATATATATACACATATATATATATACATATAACCTTTTACATACTAATCTCGTGTAAACACACGGATTTTTACATTTTCCGTTTAGTCTTTCTTGTTTCTTCTTCAAGTCTCCAGCCACGAGATTCCGCCATGAACAAGCTGCTGATAACACTGGCGTTGTTCGCAAATATCGTTGCGTACTGTTCCGCCTCATCTGGTAAGTAATCTTCTCTAAACACTGACATGATTCTGACATGCTATTGTTTATGCCTTGCGATATTTTTTACATATTGTTTTTAGTTATCAACACGATTATTCTAAACAGCACAACTGGAAAGATGTAAAACAATATGAATTTTATATCGACATATATGTGCTTTTTTAAACCATCGTGGTACGGTAACTTATAAATACTACTGAATCGGTTGTATTTGGTGATAATATGTGGTATATTAAAGAACAAATACTCCTTTATGCGGCAACCTGACTGGTAGAAACATGTTGATTATTTGTGCCTCCCCGGCGGTATGGGGGTGTTCTCAAAACGTCAAGATATGTACTGCACGAAACCATTGTCATTCAGCATCAGACCCACTACGCGAAACTGAATCACATCGACCTGTATGCAATTTCAGCACCATTATGAACTGTCATCGAAATATAAACGATGTTTTGGGGAATCGATCGATCTACGCCAAACGAAGTAGCTAATAATCCCCCCTATATGACATCAATTTGTGTAGTCTTTTACATCGATAAATATATGGGAGTAGTACCTTAGAGGTTTTCACCCAGAGGAGCAGAGCACACGTATTGCGGTGGTAACGCATGAGTGATTTCGGTTCTGAGCGCCCCCTAGCGGCGTGTTCAGTGATGAGTGACGTGGGGGAGGAGGGAGGGCCCCGCCCGACCCCGCCCCGCCCCGCCCGGCCCCGCCCGGCCCCGCCCGGCTCCGCCCCGCTTTGCGGGGCGGGTGAGTAGATGAATATTAATAATTGAGAAGAAAGAATATTGTTAATGAATAGAGGGTAATTAATAAGATCAAAGGACCTAACGAGGAGACGAGAAAGACGGGACGGAGTGACCAGTCCGAGTGGCGAGCTAATGCTAATTGGACGTCGTAACGACAGGAGTTAACTGTAAGCCGAAGCGTTTATCCAGCTGTGAGCCATAGTGCGAGATGAAAGGATGCTAATCGGAACAATGTAGCAACGGAGTCGAGCTAATCAGTGAAAAAAACGGCAACACTGTTGCAAAGTACGCTATTGATGTAGGACTGAGGCCTGTTGTAGCGGACATAAGACGTAATAAAATGAAAAATAATGGTAGTATGTTATATGTAATATGTAGCCGACATGCATGGGTGCAATTTATCCGTTGGAATATGGAAATCGAACCGTTAAGTAAAAAAATTGTAGCAGGGTGAAAATTGACTATGTGTAAATATGCACACATGCATTTGTAACAAGAACGCAATACAAGACGGGAATATAAGATGAAGCAAAATTTAATATATATGAAAAGAAGTACAGTTACATATTAAAACATTATATATAATTATAAGCATAGAAGTTAACAATTACAACGTGATATATATAAGTATAGAAGTTAACAATTACAACGTGATATATATAAGTATAGAAGTTAAAAATTAAAAATGCCATATATAAGTATAGAAGGTCAGCGTGGGTACAAGTTCATCCGACATTATTGATTGATAGAACGAAAAGTTTGCGGCGAGCGAGAGGATGTGTCTTGCGTCGTCCTAGTTTGTCCAGCGGCAACGGTGCGAGCGTGCGTCGACGACGACGCAGTAACGGTGATCGACGGCGACGCGGTAATGGAGATCGACCGAACGGTGTTCTTGGATAGTGTTGTAGGTCGGACATGATAGCCGACCAGCGCCTCCTATGGTCGAGGAAATCTGTAGCAGAGGTGCGGCATGCATCATCATTATCATCCCAGGATTCGGGCAAGATGTCATGGTGACGATAACCGAATTTGAGGTGGTGCAGTTCGCTCAGAACGTGACGCCAAAGACTGGCGTGATGCATGAACGCCGGTAAAAGTCCGTCGATGTACAGATCGTCACGAAATCGACCGGTAATCGTGTCCCGACGCTCTATGGTCCTGTGTTGCATTTCGATCATGACACAGGGCCAGTAAGCTCTATGCATGCTGCAAGTAAACGACAAAACCAGAGTGAGAATATACATAATGTAGTCATATATATATATATATATATCAGACGTAACCAAGCAACGAGAGAGATGAAATATGAAACCAATCGACTGGTAGGTGTTATCGTCAGGCAAGCCGCTGCATATGGAACTTGGACTCGACGAACACTTAGCGAGACATGTATACAGGGAACGATAGAACAGTATGTAAAGTGAACATTTATTAAAAATGTAGAGCTATGTAGAGCTATGTAAGAATAATAATAATAAATTAATAAATAAATAAATATATATATATACTTACGCACGATCTAGCAGCTCAAACATGGCCGTCCCGACGGTTTGTAGAACGACCAAGAGATCACTAAACAGAGCTACGACGTCGGCAGGCATGATGTTCGAGTATGAAGACAATAACGGCGTGGTTGAGATGACGACACGAAGATCCCAGCTCGTTTATATAGCATGGTAGAAATAAACCAGACAGCTGACGTAACCCTCAGAACAATACCACAGTAATCAGAAAAAAGATAAGCGGCCTGCAGCTGTCAACTAACCGACACCAGACATCCATCACGCAAGGAAAAAGTGGGGGTTATGAGTACTGAGACAGCTCTAGAACGGCGTGTATTTAATACAGTAAATGCACATTTTAACGGCATAAAGACAGTATGAACCGTCCTGTACAGTTCCACGGCGACAGGAATTACTTGTCCAATTTCTATGCGTGCCCGATACATGTGTGGAATAGAGAATTTAAGACTGTGGAAAGCGCGTACCAATGGCGTAAATGCATCCATCATGGGGATATGCACACAGCTGAAAAAATGCTATCCACTCACACGGGTCTACAGGCGAAATACCTAAGCAAGAGCATTCGAGAGAAAGCGCATTTACGTGCAGACTGGAACACACAAAGATGTTCTATAATGTATGCGTTAGTGGCTGTTAAATTTCGCAACCCGACCTTACGTAAACGACTGTTAGCTACAGGAAAAGCTGAATTGAAGGAATGGGTCAAGAGTCGGGAAGGCTACTGGGGCGCATTGACGTACAACGGTCAAGCTGGTCAGAACATGTTAGGACAGATACTTATGAAAGTACGCGAGTTCATACGAAGACACGAGAATCCCCCCACAGTGAAACTAACGCCAGACGTAACTCGAGTCGATCACAAGACCGACGGACAAAGTACACCGCACTGGCACACACCCGGCGCACAATAGCGCATCACGCGCTCGACCAAGGGGTACGATAAGATTGCGCGCCACAGGCAGTAGCGGACCTATATAAAGTGGCTCGCAGTTAACGAGACTCACACTCGCTTTCCGATCGCCCAGCACGAGCACCAGCACCAGCACCAGCATCAACGAAAGAACTATGGCAGCAGCACAGCAGTACAACGCCGATGAGATGACGATTACGCGGCTTGAGACTCAAGTAAGTAGCGGAAATTATAGATTTACACGTCCGTTAACTATAGTACAATGTGCCACGCAAGAGAAATATATCGTATATGCATCATGCGTACAGTGTACCAAAGGTGTGGTTCCCGAAAATAATGGCTACGCGTGTCGGGTTCATGGACGGCAGCGGGTTCCAACCTATCGATTCTGTCTGCGCATCCTCCTACAGGATGCCATTGGGAGTGAAGTGTGGGCAACGTTGTTTAACGAACAGGCAGTTAATGTGTTGGGATTTACGGCTAAGGCTTACATGAGCATGACGTCAGACACCGAGCGGTACGAGGCACTGGATATGTTGCGGGGGGCTCGTGTCATGGCAACCGTTAGGAAGCGCGTAGCGGGACAGTATGTCAATTACACAGTGTCAGAACTGGAAGTAATGGCCGTGTAACTCTGTTGTTGACAGGATGATGATGCCGACGTCGCCGCTGCCTCTGCTACAAGCAGTGACGTCGTCAGCGTCAGGAACGGAAGAGAGAAGGTAATGGAATGGTTACGTAATAATAGTTCCGAAATACTATTCTCCTCGTCAGTGGAAAGTTGCTCACCTCCATCCCTCATCATGATAACAGATGACGAGGGGGATAATAATGACGTCATATCTATAAGTAGTAGTAGTACTAGTAGCGACGACATGGAGGCTACGGTGAGTGGTCTAGATAGGATACGTGACCGATCCGAAGCCATGACGATCGAAAATAACTTTTTTAAAGCACTAGAGGTCGCCAGCGTCCAGTATGCCTGTGACGAGGTGAACCGCATACTTAATTTAAAGGACGACAAGGAGCATTACGTACCATCGTCTGGCTTGATCATGCACATCTTGCGGTGGCTATCTATAGAGGTCACCTCAAGGTGTGCCAACATGATGTGGCGCCACGATGTGTCAGAGTTGGTTAAAAAGACTCTAGCAGAACGATGCACAGATATACAGGATGCTACGGACGAGTAATGAGAACTATGTGCAACTATATATATATATATTTATATATATATATATATGTTTGATCATACTAGCAATGTAATTAGTAGTCGTTCTGTTCAATAGAATGGTCTGACGCAACTACAGAGAGCATACAAACGTCAGGTGTCAGCAATGTACGAGGCTGAGGAGGAGAAGGAGGCGGAGGAGAAGGGGATGAAGAGACAACGAGGGGAAGCGCCAACAACATCCACACAAACCCATGACTCCTACCCGGAAACCCAGGAAATGCCGTGGGGGTCTCTGTATGTGTCGGATGATGATGATGATGAAGAAGATGACGATGGTGCGAAAGAAGCCGAGGCTGAAGACGCCAGTTTCGAGTTTAGTCCGGCGTCACCACTGCCGACAACGGAGGAAGAGGTCACGACACCCCCAACCCTGTACGTGTTTCCGGAGAAAACAGTGGTGCTGAAGCCAGACGGGGGTGTCGTGAACATACCCGACCAATGTATAAAGGAAAGCGAGCCGTCCACCAGCACGCAGGAGGAGGAGGATGCGTTCCCCGCAAGCCAGACTCATACCAACACCAACACCACCAACAACAACAACAACAACAACAACGAGGAGGAGGAGGATGCGAAGGAGGAGGACCGGATGAATGACAAGGTGTGTCACATAGTGTTAGAAGAGGTCATGGCCAATATGATCGTGAACCAATGGTGTCGATCGTCGCAATCCGTAGACGCTATAACGGAACTCGTATGTGATGCGACAATTGCAACCATGCAGTCGTCAGAATGGCGGGAAGTTATGAATGCACAGGCACGCATGATCCTGCGACGTTAACCGTAATTAGTAGCGGACCATTAGTAGTTGAACATTAGTAGTAGTAGTAGTAGTAGTAGTAGTAGTAGTAGTAGTAGTAGTAGTAGTAGTAGTATTTGGAACATTATACCCACTGTAGTAAGGAATAGTAGTATTAGTAATGTAACTTAGTATCTTTTATTTTGTTTGCTGTAGGATGAAGCGCCTGTGCTACCGATAGAAGCGCGTAGGCGTGCAGGTCGAGAATTAGTGGAAATAATATTAGAGCACATGATTACGACACACGATGAACAGTAGTTATATTTTTGTTATGTAGGACGAGGAAGGGTATGATGAAGCGCCCGTAGCACCGGCAGCAATGCGGAGACGCGAACTGCGACGATTAGTCAACATCATTATTGATTTCATGATCGAAACACACGAGTATTAATATTCACCGTTTACAACGGAAAGCATTATAAATCACAGTAGTTTATTTGTTAGCTGTAGAACGTTATGTTATGTAGTCTGTTATTGTATGACATAGAGTCATTGCTATATATATATATATATATATATATATATATATATATATATATATATATATATATATATATATATATATATATATATATATATATATATATATATATATATATATATACATAACAACTTATATAATACCTCGTCATCATCATCATCATCATCATCATCATCATGGTCATTTTACGTAACCTCTGTCGCGGTATAACAACCCACAAGTTAATCATCAATATACTAGCCACTGGCGTGTCGATAACCGACCGTAAGCTAGGGTCACTGGCGAGGATGTAAAAATCCCACAAACCATCATGTCAGCAAAGTGTTTATATAAGTTTATCAGTATATATATATATATATATATATATATATATATATATATATATATATATATATATATATATATATATATATATATATATATATATATATATATATATATATATATATATATATATATATGTATATGACATACGTATATGTAATAAAAAAGTCATGCAATGATTGATACGTGTTGTCAGTGGTGTTACCTAGTTGAAAGAGAACCCGTAGCCATCGATAGTGGACACAGTAGCCATTAGCATAGGAACACACCTTAGTTACTACACCACCACCACCACCACCACCACCACCACCACCACCACCACCACCACCACCACACGCAGTATATATATGCACTAAGAGCCGCAGTCTGTCAGTTGTAGACGCGTACAGCATCATGAAACGTCAGCTATGTCGTCACTGCGGAGTGACATTCGATACGTATGCAAAGCTACAACAGCACCTAGCGAGTCATTCCACACCGGCAGTTAACGAACATGCGGTAACGACATCAGCAGTGGTGCCACCTAGTGACCACGCCAAGAGAACGAAATATACGTGTAAATGTGATGCAACGTTTGGGAGATGGGACGACCTGCAGCATCATGTGATATCCGTATGTCGTCTTAGCAGTAGCAGTAGTACGAACAAGACCGCAGTCTACACTTGTGCGAAATGCGGAAAGAATTTCAATAGACGCGACACCCTGACCAGACACGCACGAACAACGTGTACCGACGTCGTCGTCAAGAAACCATCAAGACCGAAGAGATCAAACAGAGAAGACACCACACCCCACCATCCACTCGTTATCCACGAAGACCTCCTAGATTCACCTGATCGACTCCGCAGTAGCAGTAGCAGTAGTACAAAAAAGACCGCAGTCTACACTTGTACGAAATGCGGAAAGAATTTCAATAGACGCAACAATCTGACCAGACACGCACGAAAAACGTGTACCGGCGTCGTCGTCGTCAAGAAGCCACCAAGACCGAAGAGATCAAACAGAGACGACACCACACCCCACCATCCACTCGTTACCCACGAAGACCCCCTAGAACCACCTGATCGACTCCCCTTCGACGACACCCTGTCCACGGAACTGTTAGATGTCGTTCGAGCGCACTGGCGAACGATACGGACGCGTGTAATGAGAGGACCTATCCAATGTAGGTACGATTACAGATTAACAACATTAGACACGACCGTCCTAGAGACTCCTCTGAAGCGCATGTTCCAGGAACAGACCAACGCCTTCAAGGTTAATCTCAGTTACGGGTTCATCCTGAGAAACAAGAACACGGGTCGATACAAGTACTATCATTCCTCGTACAACTGCTGTGGACGATACCTGGACGAGCCCAGTCTCATCACCAACAGCAAGGACTTTGATGACTTTCTCGAACGCATCCGAGAAACCGACATCCTGCAATGGGCCATCAATCAAAGACCGGATTCTGCGTGGGTGTGCGAACTCGTGACCAATGTCACATTTTTCGTCAACCGCATCATCGATCATCCCATAGGATGCGTAGGAATGAGCGCCTTGCCAGCGTACATCAAGAGGAACAAAGCCGTCATCGGTCTGGAAAAGGAACCCACGTATACGAAGAGGTACAACGACAACCTGTGTCTGTTCCGATGTCTGGCCCTGCATCGAGGATGTGACATACGTCGATTGGAACCAGCGGTGAAGACGCTGTACGAGACTTACAACCAAGACGGAGTACCCATGGAAGAATTTGCCGGGGTCACGATGGACGACCTCTATCGTGTAGAGACCACGTTCCAAACGAACGTGTGCGTGTACAGTCTAGTACAACCGGATGGAGAGGATCAAGAGGATGAATCGACAACTGCCGAACTCGTCCGTCGATCGGTATGTAAGTACCCTGACACACTCTACCTCAATCTTCACGAGACGCATTTTTCCTTCATCCAGGATGTACGCAAATACTGTCACTCGTATAAATGTCGGAAGTGCGGTGCCGCGTTGTGGAAAGATGCATGGACGTTGCGTAGACACGAGAGCACGTGTACGGGAGGTGTGCGTCGAGTCTATCCTGGTGGCGTGTATCATTCGACTCCGTCGGTGTTCGAACGGCTGGACGACGAGAACATCCGAGTGGCCGAAGCTTTGCGGTACTATCCGTACCGAGCCACCTTTGACTTCGAGTGTTGGTTCGACACCGAACAACTTCCGTCGGACAGCGACCAGGTTCACTGGGTTGCACGTCACGTCCCGCTGAGCGTCAGCGTGACGTCCAACGTGCCCGGACACGAGCAAGTGAAATGTCTCGTCACGGATGGAGACACCAACAAGTTGGTGAGCTCCATGATGGACATCCTGAGAGCGATGAGTGACGCCGCGTACGAAAAGATCAAAGACTCATACGAGTATGCGTTGGAACAACTCGCAGAAGCGCTGACGAGCTGGGACGAGCAGGAGGAGAGTGCACGGTCAGCCACCGACAAGGACGCTCGACCGGCAACCAACCCGTACAAAAAGCTGATGGGACAACTGTATGGATGGATGCATCAGTTACCTGTCATCGGGTTCAATTCGGGTTCGTATGATCTCAATGCCATCAAACAGTTCCTCATACCGTACTTCCTGGCGACCTCAAAGACAGCGGAACACTCCGAGGAAGACGAGGACGACGACGCCGAGAGAGAGCAAGAGGACAAAGAGACCAGAGAAGAGAACGACGGCGTCGGATCATTTTTCGTCATCAAACGCAACAACACGTTCATGTGTCTTTCGACGGATCAGCTGAAATTCTTAGACATGACCAACTACATAGCCCCCGGGTTCAGCTACGACAAGTATCTGAAAGCGTACGGATGCGAGGTGACGAAAGGTCATTTCCCGTACGAGTACATGGACCGTCTGGAGAGACTCGACGATACCGCTCTTCCGCCGAAAGAGGCCTTCTTCAGTCGGCTGAAGAACGAAGGTATTTCAGACGAGGATTACGCCAGTTGTCAGAAGGCCTGGTGCGACAATGGCATGACGACGTTGCGCGACTTTCTCGTCTGGTACAACAACAGGGACGTGGTTCCCTTTCTTCAGGCAATCGCTAGACAGTTTGCCTTCTATCGAGAACGTGGAATAGACATGTTCAAGCAAGGCATCAGCGTACCTGGTCTGACCCTGCTGTACCTGTTCAACGACCTTCCAGAGAAGACCTATTTTACCATCTTCAACGAGAAGAACAAAGATCTGCACGACCTCGTCAAAGATAACATCATAGGTGGCCCGTCGATCATTTTTCACCGCTATCACGAGAAAGGGGTCACCACGATATGTCAGAACGAATACGGAGAGGCTGCTCGTCCGTGTCGATCGATCGTCGGATACGATGCGAACGCGCTGTACCTGTGGTCGCTCATGCAAGACATGCCTATGGGATGGTACACGCGACGACGGGCGGAGAACGACTTCCGCCCCGAATCGGCGCAGCTGTACGGACAGATGGCTGCAGAATGGCTGACGTGGGAATCCGAACGCACGGGACTTTCCATACGACATCAGATCAACGGACGAGAGAAGCGAATAGGCAAACATCGGGTGGATGGTTGGTGCAGCGAGACGAAGACGGCTTATCAGTTCGAAGGGTGCTACTTCCACGGTTGCCCGTGCACTCGAGAAGAGGTGAACGCCGTCAACGGGAAACCCATGGCGCAACTGCTCGCCGAGACTCGAAAGACCACCGCCTACCTACGTCACTTTGTCAAGGTCGTCCAGCTGTGGGAATGCGAGTGGAAAGAGATGAGACGAGCCCCGGCCGTACGAAAGTGTCTGGACGCTGCATTTCCCCGACGTCGACACTTGCGGTGGACGATGACGTCACAACAGATCCTGAACGGCGTGCGTGCAGGAACCGTGTTCGGCATGATCGAGTGCGACATCTGCGTACCGGAAGAATTGCGCGCGCACTTTGCCGAGATGCAGCCCGTGTTCAAGAACGTCCGTATGATACGCGAGGATCTCGGTCCGTTCATGCGCCGCTACGCCGAAGAGCACAACATCATGTCGACTCCGAGACGCATGCTCGTGGGTAGTTATCAGGGCGATAAGATACTGCTCGCAACGCCCCTGCTGCGAGGGTATCTGGACCACGGTCTCGAGGTGCTGCACGTGTATCAGGTCATCGAGTACGATCCCATTGCGTGTTTCCGACGGTTCGGCGATGCGGTGTCCACGGCCCGACGCGAGGGCGACGTCCACCGAGACAAGACCATCATCGCGGACACCATGAAGTTGCTGGGGAACTCGGGCTACGGAAAGACCATCACAAACGTCGACCGACATCGCGACGTCAGCTACTGCACGGAGAAGTCGGCATCGCTCATGGTCAACGATAAACGGTTCCGACAACTCGACAGGGTCGTCGACAACGCGTACGAGATAGAGATGAACAAGAAGACCGTCAAGTACACCCTACCCGTCCACGTGGGATTCTTCGTCCTGCAGTACGCCAAGATGCGCATGTTGCAGTTCTATTACGACTTCATCGACCGATACGTGGAGCGCCCTCTGTTCCAGTACTGCGAGATGGACACAGATTCCGCGTATTTGGCCTTGACCTGTGAGTCCGTCGACGACCTCGTGACCCCAGCACTACGCGATCATTACTTCCGACATCGCTCCGAATGGCTCCCGTCCGAATGTTGCGACGAACATCGGAACGAGTACGTGCGCTGTCGACTGGCCAATCGACCGTGGATCGGAGACGAGGCGTGCTGTAAGGCGCGCAGAGCGTTCGACAAGAGGACGCCGGGTCTGTTCAAGGTCGAGTGGTCCGGCGACGGGTTCGTGGGGTTGTGTAGCAAGACGTACTACTGTTTCGGCGCCACCGACAAGTACAGCACCAAAGGACTGAGCAAACGTCACAACGTCATCGACAAGGATGCCTTCCTGGAGGTGCTCACCAACCGTCGGAGCGGAAGTGGAACGAACCGCGGATTCCGGGTGCATAACTCGACCGTGTTGACGTACGTGCAGGAACGGGCGGCCCTCACCTACTTTTACGCCAAACGCGTGGTGCACGAGGACGGGGTGACCACGGGTCCGGTGGACGTGTAGTAGATAAGGCGATGCACGCTGCACTTGTTTCATACGCGATCATGGATGCACGATGGAAACATCCCTTCACGTGCATCGTTGCCGGACCGACGGGATGCGGCAAGAGTACGTTCGTGACGCGTATGTTGCGTCACGCTACTGCAATGATCGACCCACCCCCCGAACGGATCACGTGGTGTTACGGAGAATGGCAAGAGGCGTACGCAACGACGGACCTGAACCACGTGCGCTTCGAGGAAGGGTTACCGACGGCGGCCATGTTCGAATCGACGACGAGGAACCTCATCGTCATAGACGATCTCATGGCAGAAACGGACGAGCGGGTCACGACCTTGTTCACTAAAAAAAAGTCACCACAGGAACACGTCCGTGCTGTATCTCGTACAGAACCTGTTCCCCAAAAACAAAGAGAGTCGTACCATCAGTCTGAATTCTCAGTACATGGTGGTGTTCAAGAATCCTCGTGACGCATCGCAGATGTCGCACTTGGCTCGGCAGATGTATCCGGGACGCGGGAAATTCGTGCAAGAGGCGTTTAAAGACGCCACGGCGGTACCGTACGGTTATCTATTGGTCGATCTGAAACAGGACACGCCCGAGAACATGCGTCTGCGCACGGCCATCTTTCCAGACGACGGTGTTCAGTACGTGTACTTGCCGAAGGTATAAAAAGACCGAGTGCGTGGATGGTCTCTTCATTCGCACCATGTCTGCCCTGGTGAAGAGACACATTGCGTGCATACAGACGCTGCACAGCCAAAGAACAACAAAGAGAAAAAAGCCATCCTAAAAAACGCTAACGCCGATCTGCTGTGCGCGCTGGCCGAGTGTGCCTACAACATACTACGAAAGAACGTTCCGTTGACCGCAGTACAGAAGCAACGTCTGGGTAAATACAAGACGAAATTACGCGAGTTGGCCAATAAAAGAACGTCTGCTGCCAGGAGAAGACGCATCTTGCTACAACCGCAGGTCGGCGAGGGACAGACCGGAGGTTTCCTATCGGCCTTCCTAGCACCGTTGGTCAGTTCGGTCTTTCTATCCCTGCTCCGAAAGGAGCGTCCGACGAAGTAGATACATGGAAAACGCACGCAAGATGGCCTTGGTAGACCCTCGACTGTTGGACACGCTTCGTTCACCCCCACCTCCCCCAACCACCGACACCGTAGGTAAGAAGGTGCAAGCCCTCGATGCCGATATGAAGACCATCCTCGACCGAACGGACCTAGACGACGGGACCAAGGTTACACTGTATAATCAGGTGTTGCAGCGGTACAACGTCTTGGCCGATAAACACGCCAAGGAACCGGTACGCGTGCTCACGGTGAACGAGTCGGCGACGGGGTCGAGGGCGGAGCCGGGGTCGGAGTCGGAAGATGCAGCAGCACGCGTTCCCGGTAGCGGAATAGAGGCCACCGTCTTGGACACCGTTCCCAAGACCATGCACGCCAAAGCCCGACGTTTGATGGAACATCTGAAGAGAAATGTCGCGTGGACCGCTCGCGGTGAACTCATACACGAGGGCGAGCCGGTGGTCGGAAGTAACGTGGTGGATCTCGTCAACGATCTGTTGCGTAAGAGAAAGACCGATCCGACGGGGTGGCAGCCATTCGCACGACAACTCCGCACCATCAACCTGCCCATGGAGTTGGTCGGTAACGCGGCCAGGAAAGCCTACATGCGACAGGCGACGAGGACGGTCACTCCCCCTCGCCGATCGACTGCCGCTACTCCTCGTGCTGTCGGCAGTGCACGAAGGTCGCTAAGTTGGACACCCCTCTCTCGTCAGCATCGTCGTCGAATGGAACATTCCATGCCCACCCCACCCCCCGAAAAACGCAAGGCTTTGTCGTCATTGGCCGGTTGGGACGACATATAATGCGGTGCGATGCGTGTCCGTGACACAGTGTTCGTCATGACAACGGATCCACAGGACACGTACCGTTCCATCGTCGCTGCGATATTCGTTAGTGGACTTTACCTGATCGCTCACGGCATAGCCCAAAGTCTCATGCAACAGACATTGTTCAGACTATGGTTTCGCCACTAGACCGTTGTTGCTCTACCGCTTGCGTTGTTACTGCGATAGGGTGCGTCCTACTATACGTCGGCGCTCTCCTCGTCATTCGTCAGCATCTGTGCTCCGGACTCAACGTCACCGACCCCGTCAACGCGTCCGACCTCCTCTTTTAATGATGGCAGCACGGAGGAGAGAACAACCCATGAGGTCGGTCTACTTCGATCCGCAGAGGGTAGGCAGTTATGGAGGGGTCGGCGACTTGCGTCGCGTCACGCGCATGCCGCGGAAAATCGTCGAACAATGGTTGTCGGAACAGGACGCCTACACGTTACACAAACCGGCGAGACGCCATTTCAAGAGACGATGCGTCATCGTGGGTGGTATGAATCAACAGTGGCAGGCCGATCTCGTAGACCTGACGAAGTTTAAACGCCACAACGAAGGTATGACCTTTCTCCTCACGACGATCGACGTCTTCTCGAAAGTGGCCCGGTGTGTTCCCCTGAAGAACAAGTCCGCTGCGTCACTGACTGCGGCGCTGCAAACCACGTTCGTCGACGTTTGGCCACACACGCTGCAGACGGATCAAGGCAAGGAATTTCTGAACAAATCAGTTCAGGCTCTATTGCGTCGTTACGGCATCCGTCACTTCTCCACGCACAACGCAGAGACGAAGGCGGCCGTCGTGGAACGCTTCAACAGAACGTTGATGACGCGCATGCGCCGATACTTCACGGAACACCAGACGTTTCGTTACGTCGACGTCCTTCCGGACATGATACGATCGTACAACAACACCCCCCACGACAGCATCGGCATGGCATCGTCACAGGTGAATCACAAAAATCAAGAAAAGGTGTGGCAACTCCTGTACGGCCACGACGGTAAGGGAGTGCCCAAGTTGCACGTGGCGGATCGCGTGCGCATCAGCAAGTACAAAGGCAAGTTCGAAAAGGGCTACGAGCCGAACTGGAGCGAAGAGATCTTCACGGTGCACGAGGTTCATCCCTCCGATCCACCCGTGTACCGCTTGCGGGACGATCTCGGCGAAGTGCTGGACGGCACCTTCTACGAACCGGAGCGGCAGAAGGTGTCGGTACCCGTCGATAAGGTGTACCGCGTCGAAGAGGTACTGGAACGCCGTACGAAGGACGGACGCAAGGAGGCTTTGGTGAAATGGTTCGGCTATCCCTCCACACACAACAGCTGGATCGACGCCGGGGCACTCGTCCACTCCACTATAAAGACCAGCAACGCGTATGGCGACACTTCATTCGAGAAATGACACACGCCACGACACCACAGACCGTCAGCACCACCATCATAGACGAGGAGGCGCCGGAAGCACAGGAAGCGACGGAGGAGGAGGAGGATTGTACCGACGCTGCATCGAACGAGAAAGACAGCACTCCCTGGCACCTGTTCGGTACCGCGTGTCCCAAAGAGGAGATTGTGTTTCTGTGTCAGGTCGTCGTCTTGTACACGATCATCCTGATCAGCATTTACAACCTGACGACAGGTCACACGAATTCTAATCTGTGGACGGCGCTGCTGAGCAGCTCGTTGGGTTACCTGCTGCCCAATCCCACGTTGAGACGCAATGGCGACTGACTTCTATCTTACGCTACCTAGCAACGCTTCCATGAAGGTGCACCCCGATAACACCTTGGCCCATTACATCACGGACTTGCCACAACGCATATCGCTGTCTGGCGAATGGGAGTGCGGGCTGGTAGAGTTCCAGTATCCACATACGTGGTACAACGTTCGAGACGGCGACACCTGGTTCTACCTCAACGAGCGCGATCCTGTGGGTCTTACCCCGAGTGCGAAGATTGCTGCTGGCTATTACCGCAGTCCCGAGGTATTGTTGGACCACGTCAACAAGGCGCTGAAACGCATGTGGACGGATAAGACGCGGGCTAAACTGAGCTACAGTTCCATCACTCAGAAAATGACGTTGCACATGTCACCGAGCACCGACTTCACCATGCCGTACCAGAGTGCAATGGGTACCATTTTGGGATTCCACCCGTCGCTTGTCACCAGTCCAGCGAGCGATAGGGAGACGCGCGTGTACGCCCACCCGCGAGTAGGAGAGCAACCCCCGGAGCTAGGTCTCAAGCCGTCGGCCACCGTTACTCGCCCACCCGAAAAGGCAAAGACTACCGATAGCCCGTACTCTTACCGTCAAGAGGCCAATACCGTGGTGAACATGCATCAAGGGTTCGACACCATCTACGTCTACACGGACGTCGTGGAGTCTCGCATCGTCGGCGACAGTCTCGTGCCGTTGTTGCGCTGCCTCCCGGTTCGCGGAGGTCACGGTGCCACGGTGTCCGATCGTTTCACTAACGTTCACTACGTGCCTCTGTTGCGCAAGGAGTTCGGGACCATAGAGGTGGATATAAGAGACGACACCGGGCGGCGCGTACCATTCGAGTACGGTAGAGTGACGGTGACGATTTATTTTCGACGGCGCAGGACCGCACTGTTCTAACGACGACGACGATGAACTACAACGACTATTACGCGCGTCAGGCGGGTGGTGCACTGCCCTACTTCGCAGGTGCACAATACCAGCGAGGTCACGGACTGGGCAGTCTGTTCGGCGGTCTGCTGCGCAGCGCCATGCCACTCATCAAGAGAGGTGCCGTGGCGTTGGGCAAAGGAGCGTTGAAGACCGGCATTCGCATAGCCGACGACGTCTTGTCTGGTCAGAACATAAAAACGGCAGCCAAACGACGCATCACGGACTCTGGTAGGAGCATGCTGCATACCCTTGCGACCCCTGGCGTGCGACCTACGAAACGTATAAAACGAGCGTCCTCGCAGACAGGAGTCACTACGACGAAGAGACGGCGCGCGAAACAGACGCTCAAGAAACGTGAGGCCGACATATTCGACGAAAAAGATGGCGTTCGTACATAAGCAGTCGTGCGAAGGGGTCAAGTCCGAGCTGGATCTCTTTACCGTACCTCCCACTCAGAACAGCATCGTCGACAGTCACGTGGTCGAGCATCAACCCATGGCCTCTCTGGACTCTGGTGGACCGATAGAATTCCTGATCCCCGGATCGGGAGACGATTACCTGGATCTCGCCAACACGATGCTACACGTGCAGGTGAAGGTGACGCGCGCCAACGGGGACGATCTCGACTTGTTCGACCCCGTGGGACCGGTCAATAACTTGCTGCATTCGCTGTTCGGTCAGGTCGACGTCTCCCTGAACGGCACGCTCGTGACCCGTTCGACCAACACGTACGCGTATCGCGCCTACATCGAGACGCTGCTGAGTTACGGTGCCGATGCCAAGGACACGCAGCTGACGGGTCAGCTGTGGTACAAGGACACAGCCGCTCACATGGATGCCGTCGAGTTAGTCGACGGCCCCACGGCTAACGCAGGGTTCGTGGCTCGACGAGAGCACGTGGTACGGAGTCGAGTGGTCGACATGATGGGTCGTCTACACGTGGACCTGTTTCTGCAAGATAAATTCCTTATCAACGGCGTCGACGTCAAGATCCGACTGGTGCGTAACAAGGCTGCGTTTGCGCTCATGGCTGGTGGAGCCAACCCCGATTACAAGATCGACATCGTCAATGCCACCTTGTTTGCCAAGAAGGCCACCCTCAATCCCGCCGTGCAGATGGCACACATCAAGACACTCGAGAAGACCACGGTCAAGTATCCGATGCGGTCCGTCGACTGCAAGGTGTACTCCATTCCCGCGGGCGCTCGGTCGCACACGCACGAGAACCTGTTCCTCGGCACTCTGCCGAAACGTCTGGTGCTGTGCTGCGTCGATAACGACGCCTACAACGGTGCGTACGACAAGAATCCGTTTCACGCCAAGAACAACGCCATAAGCTTCCACGCCGTGTACGTTGACGGAAGACAGATACCCGCCAAACCCTTCCAGCCCAACTTCGCAGCCGACCTCTTCGTCAGGAGCTACATGAGCATGTTCACCTCGACCGGTAAGATCTGGCAGGACGAGGGCAACGGTCTGACTCGCAGCGACTACCGAGACGGTTACACCTTCTTCTGTTTTGACCTGACCCCCGACCAGTGCGACGGTCCCTGCTTCCATCTCGTACAAAAGGGCAACCTCCGCATAGAACTTCATTTCCGCGAGGCGCTGCGGACCACCGTGAACGTCATCGCCTACGCCGAGTTCGAGTCCGTGCTGGAAATCGACAAGAGCCGCAACGTCATCTGCGACTTCTGATGAGATGGACACCCTGCAGATCGCCCGACTACTGCAGGCGGACCCGACCACCAGATCGATATTTCGCGGTGTCGTACCCAAAGACGGACTGCCCGCGACGATAGACGGCGTTCTACCCGCCGCCTTCGTGTGCAACACCGACGACGGCGACGAACCGGGCGAACACTGGATCGCGCTGTACCTGGCTGCCGACGGACGCGGCGATTACTTCTGCTCGTACGGCCTGCCGCCACGTCACGCTGCCTTCCGCACCTTCATGAACGAACATTGTTCCGAGTGGACTCATAATAGCAAGAGACTTCAGAGCCCTCTGTCTAACGTTTGCGGACAATATTGCGTAGCTTTTCTATTGCTTCGTTGTAACGGCTTTCCGATGAAAACTTTTATCAACGTGTTCGGCACCGATCTAGTTGCTAACGATTGCCGCGTGTTTGATTGGCTTAAACAGATGCGACAAGGTAGACTGTATTATCGCTCGTCGTAATCGATCGACGAGCCTCCGGTAGTCGTACTTATATATTACACGCTACCCATATTGTATCGCCATCCTGCTGCTGCTGCCGCTGCTTGTTCAATAAAATATACCTGTGCACTCGTACGATACCGTGTCTCGTTCCTTTCTCGTCTCCTCGTTAGGTCCTTTGATCTTATTAATTACCCTCTATTCATTAACAATATTCTTTCTTCTCAATTATTAATATTCATCTACTCACCCGCCCCGCAAAGCGGGGCGGAGCCGGGCGGGGCCGGGCGGGGCGGGGCGGGGCCGGGCGGGGCCGGGCGGGGCCGGGCGGGGCCGGGCGGGGTCGGGCGGGGCCCTCCCTCCTCCCCCCACGTCACTCATCACTGAACACGCCGCTAGGGGGCGCTCAGAACCGAAATCACTCATGCGTTACCACCGCAATACGTGTGCTCTGCTCCTCTGGGTGAAAACCTCTAGGGTACTACTTATGGGAATAGTTCAAATCATGATATATATATAATCATGACATTTGGTGGCCATGTACGTTATCGTATGTAGAATACGAAAAGATTGGTGCTCAACCAATGGGAACCCCATGTAGATATCTTTTCCAAGACAACACGGTCACCAAATATATGGGTATGTTTAATAATACTTTGGTGGATATGCACTTTATCATATTATGTAGAATCAGAAATGAATGGTACCAAAAGTGGGAAGCAATGAAAATAAAGCAAATGGTCGCT